>JAKTWC010000093.1:0-49083 GCA_030560865.1 Nadsonia starkeyi-henricii
AAGGGACTCAATGGTGCCCGCTAGCTCCTACTTGATAGTACATAAAGTTGTTGATCTCTCCCCCAACTGTTTGGATTAATCAAGCATATCGCTACCAAACGACAGGGGTAAAATGGCAGAGGCCTGACACAAGAATCGTTCGTGTCAGATCCCTCTGCTATAGGCAGAATCGCTTCGGGTACGCAGTAATGGTTTGTGAAAGAACTTCTCAGGGGATGTCGGGGGATGGTAACTATTTGATTGAGAGATATGGGACACTTATTTTTCGCTGGGGGCATTGATGAATAAAATGATAATGGGTTGTGGATGTAAAAGAATTCAGTGATTTCCTGTTCTTGTTACATATACCCTAGTTTTATTATTCCATGTTAGACCACTAGACGATTATCTCAAAAATCACGGTAGTTAACCCCGCATCTTGAAGATGCTTCTAGTCAAACCCTTATTGCTCGAACTACCTACTTTATGGTAGCAGGTTCACTCACAATATCAGTGAGTTGGTTGGTTCTTTTTGTATATTAGTTCATGTTTTATAGATCTCAGGCTTTTTTTTAGTTCATGTTTATTGCTCTCTCTTTTTTTAATGCACTTTTTTATTATCTAGATCAGTTTCATATACATGCTATATTTGCACCATTGAAAGTTTCATAACGTATCTTTACTCAACTCTCAATAAATAGTTTATATTTTGCTGTTGATTTCCAAATTTCCTGGACGATATTAGTCTACATATGATATAGTGCATAATTAATGATAATTAAGTGGGTCACAAGGGAAATATTAGTATGTCATTGGGGCAAGAAAATCATTAACGGTAAGTCACAAAATTGCCCTTGGGGTAGTAACAATATTACTGGGAGATCAAGGATCACCATGTGTACTTGCTAAAAACCAATGTCGGCACTATATTACAAAATGGGTTGATATATCTGGTATAGATTTATCTATTACCTTTGTGTTTTTTTCTCTTCTGGAAGGATTGGTGATAATGGGGCTTTGGAATGCGATGGTTGGGCGATTTGGCATATAGCCCGCTTCTGAGAATCCGGAAGCCGAAAAAAACATGGCCGAAAAAAAAATAGAGGATTTCAGTAGACAGAAACGATCAGTTCTGAGTAAACTTCACTATACCTCAATGACTATAGTGCTAGTTTGGAGGTTATTCGAGACTATGACCGGGGTTCAAATATGATCGATTTTTGAGAGTAATTTGATAGCCAGTGGGTTTATTAGGTATTTATGGTGTTGCAATTAAATTATTATTAGGAGCTTACATTTGCTAATACTTTAGGATTATATTCAATTTTCTTATCGCCATGGTGGCAGTATTGATGGAATTTCAATAACCGATTTCTCCGGATAAATTTTCTTCGGATCCTTATGAATTAAGATGGAGTTGATTAATTCGGAACCAGAGAAATGGTTGGTTCTGTTTGGTTATTCAGAGGAAGATATTTTGTTTTCCAGGTAATCATACTCAACCGTCCTCAAAACAAGCCAAAATGATCTTCCTCCACAGAAAGATTTTATTCAAACTTCACCATCAACCACCCCTAAAGGGGAAGTAGGGTCTTATAGAGATAATAGACAACACTCTTTAGAAATTAATATGTATATATAAATAATTCAATTCAAGTCTAGATTTGCATTATCTTCTGTTGTAAAAATTTACGTCGCATATCGCTTAGGGGAGGGGGAGGCGCGGGAGCCCGCGTCCCGAAACGGGCACTGGACCTATCTTTTCACATCAATTAGATGTAAAATACCAAGTTTAGCTAAGGAGACAATATCAATAGTACGCGAAGCAAGATGCGCAGGAAGAGTGGGATACGCGGGACGGGGTGATTCAACCAGCTTGGGGCATAGCCCTAATAAAAAGATCAATTTCAAACATTTGGAATATGTTAAAGGCTGTAGTTGGTACTGTTTATTTTATTCAATTTAGTTATTATCTATTTGTTTATTTATTTGTTAATATCAATTAGTTGTGAATGATGAGGTTATTCATGGTAATAGCCCTAATAATAAATAAAATAATAATAAAATGAAAAAAAAAACCACAATCGCAAAAATAACCACAGTAGCAAAAACAATGACAACTATAAATAAATAAATCTAAACATCTACACACAAAAACCAACAAAAATACAGAAAAAAACCAACAAAAATACCAAAATACCAAAACCTCGGCTTCTTCCGAAATCGTTATCGGTGCCGCACCAATCGATGAGGTTACCCTGCCTCAAATTATGGGTTTCAGATCCGATAAGATCTCTACGGTAATAAATAAAACAACAAACAGATAATAAATGGGGATATATTAATAATGTAATAAATGGGGCTGTATTAATAATGTAATAAACGAGGATATATTAATAATGTATCTCTACAGATCTAATCAAAGATAATAAATAATGGGGGGGTTATCTTTTTGTTGTCTTTTTAAAGCAAGACATCACCAAGAGCGCATTTAGCCAAGGTAATACCCACGGCAATCGTATCTCTTACGGCCTTTTCATTCTCGCCTAAATGCGGGTTACATTCAACGATATCCATGGCGACTAAATTACCAGTTTCAGCAACGGCTTCACATAGATAACAGGCTTCACGCCAGGTTAACCCACCTCTAACCGGGGTACCAGTAGAGGGCGCATATATGGGATCAATAGCATCAACATCAAATGATAGATGAAGAGGTTTGTCACCATCAGGATCTAATCGTCGAAGTGCCATTTCAACGACATTAGCAATACCGTATTTATCAACATGATGCATGGTATAGGCGATAATATTCTTTTCCCTGATGATCTTCTTTTCAAAGGCATCAAGATCACGTAGGGCAATATAGGCCAAACGATCAAATGTGAGGCATTCATTAACCCAACCAAAGACATCCTCCTGGCCCGGTTCGGCCTTAGCGAGGCCGACTAAGAAGGATACGGGACAGCCGTGTAAATTACCGGAATCAGTGGATTCGGGGGTATTGATATCGGCATGGGCATCGATCCAGAGTAAATTAGCATTAGGGTGAACGGACTGAACGCCGGCCACTGTACCAATAGCAATAGAATGGTCACCACCGATAGTTAGCGGGAAATTACCGTTCTTGGCCGCTTTAGATACGGCTTCATAAACGATCTTATTGGATTCGGAAACGTAACGAGGACGCTTCATCTTACCAATATCGGTATCATTGGCCACAAGGGGGAAATCTAAATGACCGTCAAAGTGGGTCTTCCATCCGAGTTCTTCAATATCATTGACTAAACCCATTTCCAGCAAATGGCGGGGGCCCTCGTCCACGCCGTCACGGCCTTGACCGCCGGAGAAGGGGGCGCTAATAAGGGTAAGGTTCTTTTCAGGGAAGTATTTGTGCATTATAATATATATTTCGATAGAGAATAAATACAAGAAAGATCAAAAAAAGGGGGAACAAAAGACGGTCTTTTTATAGAAAAAGATACGCCCGGTTCAGTCCTTTACGGGATTCTCCTAAGAGAAGGTGAGAGAGAGCGATCTGGGCCGCTCGGGCTGAGCTGCCATTAACGGCCATTTTGCAGCCAAAGGGGGCTCAGCGCCTGTTGAACCAGATCTATGACGTAAGCAGACGGCGGAGAACCTGATGAAACAACAATGACATAAGCAAACGGCGCACAACCTGACCAGAAACAATGACGTAAGCACTGGCTTTTACATAATCAGCATTGTCCCATTTAGTCAAATCCACAACAAATCCACAACAAATCTGCCGTGACATCACCAAATTAGCCCGAAATTTACCCAAAATTTACCCAAAATTACCGCCAAAATGACCTCCAGAGGACACTCAGGCCGGTTTAGACCCGAGGGAACAACGGCACCCCTGAGGAAACTCGTTCACATGAACGACGACGATGCTGAGAAACAACAACGACGTCGAACGTCCAATCAGGGCCTAGAAACCTCCAATAACAACAACAACAGCCCTGTGGTGGCAGGGACCTCACGCCGACAATCGGGATTATTGACTACTACTACCACCATTGATCCTATTCATGATTTATCTCTCTCGCAGGACGGTCAGCCCCTGCCTCTACCGACATTGGCCAATTATGAAGAGTGGATGAAACTCGCAAAGGATAATAAGATCACGGCATCCAATTCGTGGAATTTTGCCTTGATTGATTATTTCTACGATATGTCGCTTTTGAAAGAAGGTGATGGGGTTAATTTTCAAAAGGCATCGGTTACTCTCGATGGTTGTGTGAAGATTTATACCTCGCGTGTGGATTCAGCTGCTAATGAGACGGATAAACTACTAAGTGGGCTGGCCGTTGGTAAACATTTGAAATTAGTCGCCGAAGGTAGTGGTAGTGATGACGATGATAATAATAATGGAGACGCAGATGAGGAAGGGGGGAATAATAATCCTACGGGTGCGAAAACGGCACCGAGAAAATCTAAACGAACCGGCGAGACCTTGGTTAAAGATTTTAATACGATTAGACTTAAAAAATTAGAATTGGAATTATCAATTGATCCACTGTTTAAGAAGATGTGTGCGGATTTTGATGAGGGTGGCGCTAAGGGTCTGTTAATGAATAGTTTGACTTTAGATCGTAAGGGCCGAGTTATCTTCGACGGTGATAACGAGAAGGGTAACCGAATGGACGACGATATATCCGATGAGGAATTAGAGGAGGATGAAGATGAAGAGGATGAAGATGAGGATGAAGGTGAGGAGGATGAATTAGAACAGTCAGAAGCAGAAATAGAACCAACATCAGAGGAAATCAATCCCAATCTAACTCACACGGAACCCCATTCAGATTCTGAATACGAAAGTGAGGTCGAGGACATCGATTTAGGTTATCTGAAATCCAACTTTTTCCCTAATTTAGCCGAGCTCCAAACGCTTGAACTCTGCCCATCGTTAAAACGACTTGGGGCCGCTATTACTGATCCGTCGGTATCCCAGAATATCCTCAAACACCTAGAAGATATTCAAATCAACCAATTGCCCATCGATGAGGATATTGATGAGAAATTGAATCATGGTGAATTTGAGGGTGATATAGATGATAACGACGACGGCGATAACAGGGGAGGATTTGATGCCTTTGGCTTTGACGATAATGAATTTGAGGGTAATCTTAGTCATGTGAGTATTACGCGGCCCGAGATCGCGGAGGTTAATAGGGATAGGGATATGAATATGGGTATGGGTATGGATATGGATGTGGATATGGATGTGGATATGGATATGGATATGGATATGGGTATGGATATGGATATGGATCATATTGAAGAGCCGATCACCAAAGTACAAGACTCCACTGTAGTAAACCCTAAAACTACAACTGCCCTTACAAGCACTCACTCACAGGACCTCATGGCATACTTTGATGAAACACTTAAACGGAACTGGGCGGGTCCGGAGCATTGGAAGATCCGTAAGCTAAAACAAGACATGGCTCAACCGAATACACCGACGATAGAACCAACCGAGGAGACCTTAAATATGAATGAGGCCTCTACTGAAACAAACAAAAAGAAGACCAAACAGACCTTGGAGATAAATTTTATGGACTGGGCTAATTCTTCAGTTGATGAAACCAAATTATTCAAAGAGGGTACAGCGGCCAATATTAAAATGCCCTGGACACAATGGAAGGCTAAATCGCGACATTTACTCCCTGATGATCGACACTTTTCATCACAGAATCTGATCAAGCTATTTTTGAAACCCCGTGGAAGGATCCCCGCTAGAGTTTTCAAGAGGCAATCGACTATTCCACAACAACCCCAAAAATTACCACAACCACCATTACCAGCCTCACGGGCAGAAGTCAGTGATATCATGGTAGGCCAACTACCTGAACCGGAAATCAACGCTGACGAACATTTCTGGGCACAACAGTATCAAGCCAACAATAACGAGGATGATGATCTTGAACCAGAAGACATTGAGGACCCCATGCCCGATTACGATGACTTTGATTACGATGACTACATTCAACAACAACAGCCACCACCACCACCACAACAAGAACCCACTTTGCCCTTCGACGACAACGCTGCTGCATCATCGCTAGCTATTAAAGATGAGGACATCAAACCCCTTAACCCGTTCATCCACCAGAGTCAGGATTTGCATATGATGGATTTCAGCCAGACGCTCGTGACGGGCAGTGCAAGGATAACGCGGCCGGATTATGTATCTTATGCCAAAGTGGCTAAAAAGGTCGATGTTAAGCGATTGAAGGATAATATGTGGAAGGTGATGCCGGCGGAATGGGAGGTTATTTCTGACGACGACGAATGGGAAGATGAGGAGGACGTGGAGGAGATTGAGCGAGTTAGGGCCCGTGAGCGAAGAGCTCAGGCGAGGGCGCTGATCGCCGAAGGAACCGTGGAGGAGTGTAAATTTACGGAAATTATTGATGATTTGAAATCCGTATACCCTGAACAACAAATGAGTGAGATTTCGACAAGTTTTTGTTTTATCTGTATGCTGCATCTCGCTAATGAAAAGGGTTTGGTGATTGAGAATAATGAAGAAATGACTGATTTAGTTATAAAGAAGGATTTAACTGTGACAAAGGCTCAATTATCGTTATAGTTAATAAAGTGCATTATTATTGTATTTGTTGTATTTGTTGTATTTGTTGTATTTGTAGCAGTTGTACACATTGGTGTGGTCAGCCGTTTGTCCCAACCTCAAGATAACGTTTCAACGGGACTTAAAGATCGATCTAAGGAAGTTGATAGTAATTATGGACGAAAAATATGGAATATAACGAGGATAACAAGTATCAGACACCGTCTAAGACGGTGCCCTCACTAAGCGAATTCTGTCTACGAACCGTTTTAAGATTCGCCACCAGTATCACCGACGTAGGCGACACACCCTTTAAGCTGATTGAACCACTCTTGCTCAAGGTGTCAGCGGAACAACTAGACCTGATCGAACGCAATAGCCCTCATATCCGTCCTCACTCAGAGTCATTATGGAAGACTTTAGTGATACGAGATTTCCCTGATCGGGCTATCCCACAATATGCTACCACACCACTTTCTTCGCTGGTGTCCAATAAGACTCAGAGCTACCGGAGTCTGTATCGCAAATACTACAAGGATAAGGAGGCTCATTTAAAGAAAGTTCACGATCGATTAAAGTTAAGTTTTGATGCAATTAAGGCTGAGAGGAGCAAGACTAAGATAACTAAATTAGACGTGGATCCTATGGCCTTACGGCCATCTCGCGGGAATAGAACCCAATTGAGAGATTCCTATGCGACCCCCCAGTCGGCTAAAACCATAATTGACAAAGCCAAGGATTATGTTAAAAGCCGATCACCCATGTTTAGACTACCACAGCAGCAGCAACAACAACAAAGACAAAATCAACCAGCGTATAATCTCGGGGGTAAGATCCCCATAGCCGTAAGACAACGATTGGGGCTAGACCGGTACGATGAATTAGCAGCGACGGGGGTTCAGGGTCGGCAGGGTCCGAATTACCTCCCTGTAGGACGAAGGAGTATTAATGAGATGGAGGAAGCTACGTTTAAGATGCCACTGAGTCGTGATGAGGCCAAACGGCGACGAGAGGAGATTCTGGCCTCGAGAGTGGCGGAAAAGCGAGCGAGGGTTGAAAGAGTGGAGAGGACGCCGGAGAAGAGAGTGAGGATAGAACCTACACTCGAAAGAGTCGATTCAAGGAGGGAGATAAACCTTGGAGGACAAGTGATAACGCCCTCAGAGTCTATGCCAAAAAAAACAAGAAAAGTTGGAGAATTAGTGGTGATCCCTAGAGAACCCACGTTAAAGGGAGGAGGAATTGAAACAACCACGCGGGGACCTGGACCTATAGGACACGGTTCCGCTACAAGTCCCATCGCCGGCTCTGGTAAAATGTCAATATTTAAATTAAAAAAAACATCGCCGTCGGTATTCCTGCCCCGGAAACGGCCCTAGTCAATAAATCTGTAAACATTAGTACATGCGAACAATTGTATCTGTCGGGTGAAATCTCCCAACACTAAAAATTTCTCCAAACCTCATCACCGGTAGCACTCTTATTACTACTACTACTACTACTATTAGCTTTACAACGACAAAATGATTCGCGGAACATTTGGACGATTAATAAAAACCCCTATTTCCGGTGTACGTGGCTTTTCACAGACTTCCAATGTGGGTAGTTATATTGGCAAGGCCTCAGTGGTTCTCCCTGCCGATGTTGTCCTCTCCACCACGGCCAAATCACTCACCATTAAGGGTCCCCTCGGTTCCCTGACCCAGAACTTCCCTGAATACGTCAAGATCAAGGCAGTCAAGAACGCCGAAGAAGCGACAACTGTGGTGAATGTATCAGTACCTAATGCCTCTAGCGACCGTTACCAACGTATGATGTGGGGTACCGTGCGGTCCGTATTGGCTAATAACGTCGAGGGGGTTACCGATGGTCATTTATCTATTTTGAAATTGGTGGGTACTGGGTTTAGAGCCAATGTGGAGGAAGATCCTAATGTTGAAAACAGTATCGCTAATGGTGGTAGTGGTAAGAGAATTCATCTCAAGGTTGGTTTCTCGGTGCCCAAGTACGTGACAGTGCCTGGCGGTATTGAGGTCTCAACACCTGTCCCCCATAGAATCGTTATTACCGGTATTAATAAACAACAAGTTAAGTTATTGGCGGCTAATATTCGTAAGATTAAGAAACCGGAACCTTATAAGGGTAAGGGTATTTTCATCGATAATGAAACTATTACTTTGAAGGCTAAGAAGATCAAATAGACATCTCGCTCGTGATGTCTTTGTTTATAAGGCAATGACTATAAAAATATCTAAATTGAATAGATTGTACATAATAAAAAAAAACGTATTAACTGAATGAACCAACAGACAAAAACAAAAGTGAAGAAGGTTTGAGTATTAAGAGCTATTAAAACACAAATAACTTAAGATACGTATAAAAGAATAAATAATCAATTACTACTTGAGGTTATGATATTCATTGGTTTCGAACGTAATGAACAGAAATAAACTAAGCAACCAATGAAGGTGAATAAATAGAAACAGTGATAAGAAACACTGAACGAGGAATAAATAAAAAGATTTGAATAGAGAGAGAATCGGAAAAGCTCATTAGCGAGATTATAGTAAGAGCCAACCAATAGTTAACCACTTGAGAAAGACCACACAGACTAATTAGTCGCTCCGGTTCTTACTGGAACGTCTTTGCTCCCTCTCCTGTCTAAACTTCTCCAATCTTGGCTTGACAATAGCATCCACCCTCTGAAACACCTCCTTCCTAAATCCCAAAAAGTCGGCTACTTCAAATACCACAAAGAACGGTGCCAATAGTAAGGCCTGCGAAAGACTATCCAATAACGCAGGTGCCCTACCCTCAAATACCCCATGGCCCACAAATTGCAGCAACCAAGCGACGACCCAAATGGTAAATGCCACCGTATTGTAGTATCTGCCATCTAGGCCTCTTACTAATTGCGTCGAGTGGACTGAGACATAAATGAGTCCCGGGGCCACCAAGAGCCCAAACATTGGGTCCAGGAGGATATAGAACGCAGCGTAAATCAGAGACAGAAGGATACCAATGTTGAAATAGGGTAATAGAGTGCCGGGGACATAATCCATGAGAAGAGTTTGGGGCAAGATGGCGAAGTTGCTCATGAGGAGGAAGCTCGTTAAGAGGAGCAGCGGGATACAAACGACGTGAATTGCCACATTGCGTGAGTCGGCTACAGCGGGGGGTCAGTGTGGGAATTATATATATATATATATATATATATATGTAAAAAAACGAGAGAATACTTACAGTGATAGGCCCGGTAGAAGGCTAATTGTTGTTCGAGGTCGAGGATTCCCATAGTTAAGGATGTGCTTGGAAGGTTGGAGGGTTAGGAGGGGACGGCCGAGGAAGGTTATATTTATACTGATATTATTGTACGAATACACATATTATCGATCTTACCATCCTTAGCACTATTTGTATTGCTACAATTGCTATTATTGTTTAAATAATTGCTCTTTACTCTGAGAGATTGCCGACTGTCTGGGCGAATAGCGCCAAAACAAGGTCAAAGACGACTTCAACTGTTGTGGCTGGAGTAGATAGAGAGAGACCACGGACGACTAATTTCTTTAAAAATAAAACCAATTCCACGATTTTTTCTTCTGAGATGGCTTGCATCTACCCGAAAGGCTCTTACGGTGTTTCAATGGCTGATATCTGTATCGGGTGGCTATTGATTGTCATAATGCCATTTGACTCCAGAGGTTACGTTGATGAATAGTACTGTATTCAATTGGACAGAATAAGACAGTTGTCGGGGATTGACCTTTATATTCTCCACGCTTTGATTCAATGGCTCTAACCATGGGAGAAGTAATGACTCAATCAACTGAATCTATATTGAAGATATAGTGTCTAGAGAGATATCCGTCTAGCCCATGTAATTGACTTTGTGAACAATATTCTGATTAGGAGATTAACCAGCAAATAGCACTAATATACGATATTAATCAACAATAACAACCCATTGAAAGCCCTGCTTCACCAAGAATGGTCTCTATCTTCTACCACCCTTAGCAGCTTAGTCTTAGTTTATACACAAGCCACGACTTGAGACTAATTACATCTGCAGACTATGATTACAAGATTGTAACATTTGAAACGACAGATTGTACAGATTGTACAGATTGTACTGAATGTACTGAGCGAACATGGCTTCCTAAATCACCTCCCCAAGGATATACAACAACTAAAATAACTAAATAAACCTCGACTACTCCCCTACTTGGCCAAACTCACCAAGCTTCGTGGTTCAGGTTACACGAACCATACGCGTTCTCACATTTACGCGACCCGCACGTGTACAATTTTTCACCCACCGCCATATAATTACTCCAAAACCGCGGCCAAACTGCGTTAAATCCACCGGTAAAGGCCACTAAAATGCCTCCACACGAGTCCACATCATCCTCGACACTAGATCCGCAGTCATGGGCCACCACTAATCTCCCTAAACTGGCCATATTCGAGTCCACGCTACTATGCCAGATCTGTAAAGACGGGTATTCAGCGCCTGTGATCACACCCTGTGGTCATACCTTTTGTTCATTATGTATGAGACGCTGTTTGACCAAGGAACAAATGTGTCCAACGTGCCGTGCGCCTGTACAGGAGAGTACACTGAAGAGAAATATTTTGGTGGCGGATATTATCGACAAGTGGTTGGCCGCTAAAGGGCCCCTAGAGACTGCCTTACAAAACACAAATCCCCTGAACACACATATAGAGAACAAAGCCCTAAATACACTACCTTCAGAAACGACAACTCCGGACAAAGTACCTCGTCGATCATCACGATTGAAGACAGCAACCGAAGAAGAAACGGCACAATGCCCGGTATGTCAAAAGATACTCCCCCGGAAACTTATCGAGGGATCACATATCGTTCAATGTCTTAATGGCAACAACAATGCCTCATCTAGTGGATTTTTATTCTCCAGATCGCCTACGCCATCCACGACTAAATCTACTGCCCGCCTAGCTAAACTCAACTACGCGCTCCTTACACCGCAATCGCTAAAAGCCAAGCTCCAAGATCTGGGCCTCTCAACTACTGGCACCCGAAACACTCTCGAGGCTAGGCATTCAGAATGGTTATCACTCTGGAACGCCAATTTGGATACCGCGGACGATCATCGTCGAAAGACCAGGGGCGAACTGTTGGCGCAGTTGGATGAATGGGAAAAAACGAGAAAAAGGGAGGGCATGAGGGATTTGAAGAAAGAGACAAGGGAAATTGATCCAATGATGTGGAAGAGGAAGTATAAGGAGGAGTTTGATGAACTGATTACGCAGGCCAAACGGACGAGGACAACGATAACGCCGAGGAAGAAGTCCGAGTCCTTGGAGGAGGAGTCTAGTGAAGAGTCAAGGGGGTCAGAGTCAAAGGTTAACTCGATGGTGGATTCAACGAATTTAACAATATCGCCCACGGCGCCGCCTCTGTCTTCGCCTTTCGATATTGTGGATGAAAAATAGAAATAGAGAGAGGGAGATTCGTTGACCTAGAGCTGATTAGCTTAGAGAAATTAAAGGAATTTGAGTTGAAATCAGCCAATTATCGATTCAACGATTTTACTTTTGTTGGTGGAAGCATTTTCAGACTGATGACTGGCAAGGCGGGCAGTTTCTACAAATTTATTTGTCTAACCTCTACAACTTCTACAACTTTGTCCATATTCTCTACAGCTTTAACTGCTCAGCCCCAACGACTTGTTCGTCTCCTTTCTCCGCTACATCCCCCAATTGTATATTTAAAATCGCATACCACCCCTGTAACCATAAGATAATTAGCCTTCCAATATAGATTATACTAAGCTATTCAAACAACATCGAATTCCTTCCTTCAGTTTCTACGTTTTACCAGCCACCGTAGGGTCCACGACCCATAGCCTGTTGACGGGTGTTATCACGACATTTTGCGGCCAGACTCCAACCTCCAACGAGCCCACCACCACCAACGATGAACGCCCGCAATATACTAGCGGCGATAACGCTATTAACCCTTTTATTCACATTATACATATACAATAATCATAATTATGCACCAATTTTGACCCTCTTCACCCCGTGGCCGGTGTTATCGGACGCTGATGGCCCGTTGCCACCCCACACCGCGACATCCATGCGACTGAAACACGTCTTTCACCATAATATCGAAGGCGAGATTACGACACTTGACCACGGAAGATTCGATGTGCCCGAGGATATGTTTGTGCAGGACAGTAGTGAAATGACCATCCTGGGAACATCCCAGGCCATTCCACGACTAAAGGACCACTCGGTCGAGGCTATTGGGGATTACTTCGCCCAGCAGCATAGTTTGATCCTCAATGACCGACCAGCTTCCGAGATTCCACTAGAGGCATGGCATAGAGAGGAGATGGTAGTGCCGGACATTGAGGATCGAGGAACCATTATCACTTTAGCCACGATGTCGTCTAATGCGTATGTGCTTCCCGGGGAAATTGACTGGCGGAACGTCACCGATGATAGTAACTATAATACGTCGTTCGGCGTCGGATGGGAGACCCCGGGCGTAAGAGGTCATGTATTTTTGTCCGAGGACAATAAGACCGTAGTTTTGGCCCTCAAGGGGACCTCAGCCGCCGTATTTGATTCCGGTGGTGAAACGACCCCATTGGATAAATTAAACGATAATCTCCTCTTTTCTTGCTGTTGCGGTAGAGTATCTTATCTATGGACTCCCGTGTGTGATTGTTTCCAAGGATCGGCCTATACCTGTGATGGACTATGTTTGGAGAAGCAACTCATTAGGAAGGATCGATACTATAAAGCTACATTAAATATCTATAAAGATTTGATCAAACTCTACCCAAAACATAATATTTGGGTAACGGGTCATTCACTCGGTGGGGCATTAGCTAGTTTATTGGCGAGAACTTATGCTATCCCCGCTGTATCCTTTGAGGCCCCCGGGGACCTATTGGCCTCAAAGAGACTCCATTTACCGTTCCCACCGGGGATCCTTCCTGGAGAAGAATATATTTGGCAATTCGGACACACGGCCGATCCTATTTACATGGGTGTATGTAATGGTGTAGGATCAACGTGCTCCATTGGGGGTTATGCCATGGAGTCCGCCTGTCACTCAGGCCTGAAATGTGTATATGATGTGGTCTCGGATAAAGGGTGGCATGTGAATATGCTGAACCACAGGATTCATACGGTGATTGATGAGATTTTATGGGATTATGAGAGTCCTGCAAAGTGTAATATTCCAGAGGTTTGCGTTGATTGTTTTAACTGGAGGTTTGACAAACCGGAGAAACCGGAGAAATCGGAGAAACCGAAACACCCGGAAAAGTCAAAGAGTGTTTCGAGTAGCTCAAAGGTGTCCTCAAAGTCAAATAACAAGTCTAAGCTATCTCCTACGTTTACGTCTGCAAAGTCAACAGATAAGTTGACCAAGACATCCACGGCCCGCACCGTGAAGACCACCACCACGACGACGACAATGATGACAGCGACGACAACGATACCAAGGACGTCCCCAACGTCCAAGGTGCCCTCGCCGTCCTGTCTCGGTCGCAACTGGTTTGGTTCTTGTACTAAATACGCTTCCGTATCTCTATCATCATGATTATATAATACGCTCCCCACAATATAACGCCATTTCGCATCCGAATTACATTTCGCCCCACAGACCCTAACCCTGATATACTGACTCAGATTGATCTCTGATCTTATCTGACATTTACCAAACCTCGTTCTATAACAACCACTACAACAAGACCAACCACAGACGACAACAACAACAGCAACAAAATGACCGATAGCTTTAGTGGATGCCACAGTCATCCGGAATTGTTGCCCTCGGTACTACGAGTATCCACGCCGAACTCGATTTCGGCGAATTCGCTTGGCGCCGTGGCGGATGACGGGCCCCGATTAGTACATAAATGGCAGTTAGATCATTCTATTTTAGCGCTAGCGAGCGATGATCATTATATATTTGCCGGCCTAGACTCGGGCGATATTCTTGTGTTTGATATATCCACATTCGAGACCGTCACTCGACTCACGGGTCATCAGGGCAGTGTGTTTTCCCTTGTCATTCTCCCCGAGGCGGGTCTTTTGATCTCCGGGTCTTGCGATTCCTTAATCAAAGTATGGAATGCTAAGACGTTTATGGAGGTATTGACCATTTACTCTATTTACGATATTGGTGATATTTTCTCGACCGCATGGTCGGCGCGAACCCAGACGTTATTCTTTGGGGCCCAGAACGCTAGTATCCAATGGACTCCGCTGAATGAAGCCACCCCCAACGATAATGATCCGAGCGGATTACCGGCGCATAGATTTAATAAATTTTTCGATTCCAGAGGTCCGGGGGGTAAAGTGGCGCCGCAACAACAATCTTCGTTAAGACAGAAATTAACCCCTAAATTGATCGAAGTCCCGGCTAATAACATCATCCAATACGCCCACAACGGTTACGTTTATTGTCTGACCATTGTGCCTATTGGGGCTTCACGCGATGAACATCTAGTTTCGGGGGGCGGCGACGGCATGGTTAAATTATGGTCGTTTAATGATTGTCCAACCACTAATTCGCCCACTCTATTACACACCTTTGAAACGCCCCATTCTATAATGTCATTCGCCCATGCCGGATCTTTCCTCTATGCCGGTTTAGCAAGAGGGGTCGTTAATATCTGGGATCTTGAGACTTTGCAATTAGTGAGAACCGATCAGCCGGATGATTCCACCGACAGTACTCAAGATGGCGACACACTAACCCTAGCCATACATCGCGATTGTCTATTCAAGGGGTCTAAACGAGGACTGGAACAATGGTATCTTCGGGGAAAACAAGGCAAGACAACATCAACAAATAGCACAACATCATCAACAACAACAACAACAAATAGCCCCTGGGTGGCCTATGGTGCTGGGACGGTATTGTCAACGGTGGTAATCAAGGGACCACAGGCGACCTATCTTGTGGCGGGCGGTGACGACTCCGCCGTGGTAATGTGGGATATCTCGGCAGATGAGGGCGATGACGTTGGTACAATAATGGACATGGATAATCGTAGCCCCAATCTGTCGAATGAGCAACTGTTGAAGTCATTAGCGGAGTTTGTCGGGTTTCGAACGATTTCATCACAACCGGAGACGTACTTTGGTGATTGTCGTCGTTGTGCGACGTTTTTAAGGGAGTTATTACAGGCGAATGGCGCACAGGCTAAATTGATCCCCTTGGCGAGTACAGAGAATGGTGAGGGGCGAAATCCGATTGTGTTTGGTAAGTTTATGGCCAACTCACCCTTGGCTAACGCGTCAGACAAGTCCCCAGTCAAGACTATAATTTTCTACGGTCATTACGACGTAATCTTTGCTGATGACACCGATGACGAATGGATCACTGGTCAACCCTTCAAATTAACCGCACAAGACGGATATATGTACGCCCGTGGTGTATCTGACAACAAAGGTCCCATTCTCGCTGCCATATTCGCCGCCGCCGAACTCCATCGTGCTGGCGAATTAACCACCAATGTAGTCTTTTTAATCGAGGGTGAAGAGGAGTGTGGCAGTGGCGGATTTCAAACGGCCATTCGGGAAAATCAGGCCTTGTTAGATATTGACGACTCGCCCGTGGATGGTATTATTCTTTCCAACAGTTATTGGATTGATGATGAAAACCCCTGTCTCAATTACGGTCTACGTGGGATGATTAACGTTAATGTTAAGATTTTCAGTGACGGTCCTGATTTACATTCGGGTGTCAACGGTGGTCTGGCACGTGAACCCACCATTGATCTCATTCATCTCTTGTCTAAATTAACTACCGAGAACCAAACCGATCAACCGGCCAAGATTTTGATTCCAAATTTCTACAACCAAGTCTTGGAAGTCGATGAATCCGAGAGTGATGAATACGATCTTATTGTTAAACGAGTCGTGGGCAGTAGTAATTCCACGTCTGATCACTTGAATCGGGACCGTTTGATGGCAATGTGGCGATTGCCCACGCTAACTATCCATCGTATCAATGTCAGTGGCCCCTCCGCGGGGACTAATTTGACAATTATCCCTAAATCGGCATCAGCGGCTATTTCATTACGTATTGTACCCAATCAAAGTATCGAACAAATCAAGAAAGATCTCGCCCAATACCTCACCCATTGCTTTGAGGCGTTTAATAGTGATAATCATATTGAAATAACGTTTACACCTCAGCAATCGGAACCTTGGTTGGGGGATCGTAATAATCATCTCTATCGGAGACTGTCGCATGCTATTAAGCAACAATGGAATAAGGATCCGCTGTTTATTAGAGAAGGTGGGTCGATTCCGGCGGTGAGGTTCTTGGAGAAATCATTTAATGCGCCTGCGGTTCAGTTCCCGTGTGGTCAGTCGAGTGATAACGCCCATTTAGGGAATGAGAGATTAAGGATTACAAATTTGTTTAAAGCGAGGGAAATTATGAAGGAGTTTTTTGGTGGAAGGGACGATAACTAAGTAAACATTTGAGGCGTTAGCCGAGGTCTGCTAAATTCTGTGCAATGGAAAGGTTTATTCTGAGGAAGGTAATCTTATTTTGAGAGCATATTTATTCCAGTGTATTTTATTTGTTGTTTGCTTGTGCATCCTTGGTTTATATTTCTTTTTTGTTTTAGTTTTTCCTAAATACATCCTTTATCATTATTATTAAACATCTGAAGGTTGTACACTATTTCAACATAAAGAAAACTTATTAAAAAGAATAAGTCTGACATAAACTAATAACCTTTCCATGTCAATATAGTCCCATTTATATTCAAATATACCTTCCTAACCGTTTAAAGATACCTTTCCTAAGCTTCCTAAGCTTCTTCCACCGTCCTACCATAACCTTTGCTCAATTAACTCCCCCGAATCCATATAAACTAATAAACCCATGCCAAATGCTAACGGACTATTCTCCCGATCGTAATCGCTATATAACCGGAACGTCAATTGACCCTTACGTTTATTCGACCCCACGAGGTTTAATTTGCCACAGACCACCATTTGACGTCTCGGGGTCACCAATGGGGGTGTAATCTCCATATCCTTATCTGTGGGGTCCGTTCTATCAACCAAGAGGCCCTTCACATCTGGATCAAAGATGTCCAGATCCACGGCGCGCGATCCCGATTTCAGGATTGGCCATTGTGGACGAATTTCTATACCGTTAAGACTTGGGCCCTGGGTCACGACCCAGATGGTAAATTCGTCCAATTCGGGTTCATCCAGGGTTATAGGCACCCCCAATGCCTCCGTAACGACTTCGTCTAACCCGCATTTTTCCAATAAACGGTGCAATGCCGTGGCCTTGACGGATTCGTGGTCGACCTCGTCCCGTCCCGCGAGCCGTTGGTGCGACCCTACCGCGTAGGGAACAAACACCGTTTCTTGTAAAACAGTCACGCGATAACCAATATAGCCTAAAGTGGTCACCGTAGCCCCCAGAGCCAAATAGACAAATATCGAGGGCCTTTTCCGTTGTTGCGCCATCGTGGCCTGAACCAAATGCTCCAGATCCGGTTGCTGTCGGGGTTGGAGCGAGCTTGAACGGAACGTTCTCCGGGAAAACGGCAGGCGCGCTCTATTGACCCGCAACCTAGCCGACCAGCCCATTATCTTACCCGCTATCATTATATCTACTGAGTTGTTATCTACGTCTCAATGAGGGCTTTTGTCTCTGATATCGATGGCCATCATGACATTTTGGCCACTCGGAGGTGCAGCAAGGTTAGGGTTCGCATTATCTTCGCCTTTGGGGCGTTGAAAAAGTATTCAGTGATTGATAATCAAACAAGCGCTTTATCAGGTCAAAGATCGCATGCCAAAGTGAGATTTTTGGTGAAAATATATACGTAAATAAACACAATAAACGATGTCGAGAACCGGGATTTTGGTCATGGGCCCCGCGGGCGCCGGCAAGAGTACCTTCTGCAACTCCTTGATTAGTTACATTCAGTCGATCGGCCGTCAGGCCCATATCGTGAACCTGGATCCGGCCGCCGAGCCGAATGAGTACGAATTCACGGTGGATATCCGTGATTTGATCTCGCTGGATGATGTGATGGAAGAGATGAATTTAGGCCCCAACGGTGGGCTGGTTTACTGCTTTGAGTTCTTGCTGAATAACCTGGATTGGCTGGATGAGAATCTGGGCGATTACGAGGAGGAGTACCTGATCTTTGATTGCCCGGGACAGATTGAATTATATACCCATGTGCCCGTTTTGCCCACGATCGTGCGCCATTTGTCGAACCATTTGAACTTCTCACTCTGCGCGACTTACCTCCTTGAGGCGCCCTTTGTGATCGATAAACCCAAGTTCTTCTCCGGTGTGTTGAGTGCGATGTCAGCTATGATCCTGCTGGAAACCCCCCATATCAATATCCTATCCAAGATGGATTTGATTAAGGATGAGATACCCAAGCGTGATGTCAACCGGTTCCTTAACCCGGATCCTCTGCTTATGGCCAACGAGGCTAATGAAAAGACTAACCCGAAATTTCATGATCTTAACAAGGCCATCTCGCATCTCATTGATGATTTTGGTATGGTTCAATTCTTACCCCTGGAGGCCAAGAACCCGGATAGTATTGCCACTATTTTGTCTTATTTGGATGATGTCACCCAATGGGCCGAATCACAAGAACCCAAGGAACCCACTTTTGATAACGTAGAACTTAACGATGAGGAGGATTAACCAACCGAGAGCCAAGCGTTAATAGATTGACTGAGGAGGATTTAAATTGACTCCAGCTGGTTACATCTGAGCGAGGAATAATGTATTATATAGTTAATAATAATAATAATAATAATAATAAAAAAAATCTAAACTAATTACTAAACGACGGTTTACTTAGTTGGTTAATTGACCAAACTCCTTTATCATTTGCGCGGGGTTGACTAAATCCGTACTACCATAAACCACCTTCTTGGCACCCGTCGAGGCCCATTCTTGTAAATTAGCATATTCCAAATAATTACCGCCTCCAACGACAAAGACAATAGTATCATCAAAGCTTTCACCACGGGGTGGCGGTTGAGTGAGCGCACCCCTAGTACTACGGGGGTCAAAATAGAGATAATCCTCGGCGATTTCACTCTCACCGACATTAGTCGGCGAGGTCAACGAGCTCACAATTTGGGTAATGGGTAAGTCGGAATTAGTAGGAAGGAGATTTCTCACATTAGCTAAAATGTTACCAAAGCCCTCGGTGAGTTTACCACCGTCCTTGAGTCGTTCGGTTAGTTTGGAGGTCAGCCCGCCAAAGCCCTTGAATAAGGTCGTTGGGGCCACACTGCTTGTAGCGTTGGTGGTTTCACCAAACGAGGATAATTTCGCCATTTCCTTGAATTTCTTGACGAATTCTAATGCGGCTAAATTACATCCTTGTTCAGTTAGCGCGGTCTCGAATGACGCCAATTCACTACGAGTCATTTCCGTCTTGTTGGTAAGATAATAAATCAAAAAGAATCTTAATTTATCTTCGGGGCCCTTAAATTCGGGGTTGTTAATAAATTCCATTACGCTAGCCCTCGTTTGGCGGGAGATATTTTCCTCAGCTTCAAAGAATTGAGCCAGGCCACGTTCACCGATCCCCTTGAGTAAAGCGGTGGCGATATTCATATGCATATCAATCGTACGTTTACGGGCCGTCAACTCAGGTAATGCCGTGATTGCCGTCTTAAGATGAGTGCTTGAGGATCCACTACCGCCGGCCAAAATATCCTCTAAATCGGTCTGACCACCCGTGAGGGATGCCGCGTCGGTCTTGTATTTGGTCAATTGGGCATCCAAATTATCAGCCACCTCCGGGAAGGGTAGACTAGCGTTGGCGGACCAGAAGAAATCACGCGGGTCTAAATCATACGATTTCTTAACGGCCGGTTTAGTTGGGTTCTCATTGGGGGTTTCAATACTCACCCGATTCAATTTGAATTCCATCACGTCACTAATCAGACATTGATAAGTCCAAGAATGCGACACCATGCTGACCAAATCGATATTACGATCCAGAATAACTAATACAGGGCGTGAGGATGTGGGTCCACGATTAGTACTGGTTCCACGAGAATTCAGGACGTAATCTCTTAATTTGGCATCTAACTTTTGGGCTACCATTTCGGCGGCGTTGCCCCTCGAGGCCCTAATTACAGGCACGGACCCCGCGGTCATTATAACACTAAACAAGCCCGAGACAATTTGATCCACAATGGCATTAATGGCATCCTCGCCTGTCGAGGGACGATTGAGATCCGAATAAACTTCAGTCATACCCAGATTGTACAGGTTGGGGGCCGTGACCACAAAATTAAGATATTGATCGTAGACTTGGCTAATACGGCCCGCGGTATGAATATTAAGCGCGGCAAACTCTTCTAATAACGTCCGAGGCAAAGGCGAGGTGAAATTAACATAATAGGTGTCGTACAGGTTTTGCGCAATATCCTTAGTCAACCGTTGGATATTGGCTTCAGTCGGGGCGATAAAGTAAATCGCGGGCACATCCGGAATAGCATAACGGTCGCTATTAAGGGTCATATGGACCGTAATCCCGTTCTCGAGCAAATCGTTGACGCGCAAGACCGATGAGATTACGTCGCGGCCCGTTTGGTCGTAGATCAGCACCTTCCAGGGGCTTGGCGACACGGTGGAGGCCCCATTTTCGTCATGATCGGCCGGCCGATTGAGATTCAGCATGTGCACAATGGCCGCAGTTTGTTTCGCCCGGAGCGTGTCTTCCATTTCCATTGCTGAGGTCATGTAGTAGTAAAATAACGTAGCGTCGTAGTAGTGAAGCGTCGTAGTGAAGAGTGGTGATGATGTGGCTCGATGGGAGTTTTTGGCGGCGTTGGCGTTGGAGAACGATTTGGACCATTTTTTTCCTTCTTTTTTACAATGACAATGTAGTATTATTTTTAATATTTTTTATAGTTTATTTACGGTTGATATGTACTAAGCTGGCTAATCGGATCAAGCGTGTTTCGAGGCTATCTGCAATTAACTGTAGACAGCCACAGACGACCATCTGCGATCTCTCCAAAGTAACGCCAAGGTGACACGATGAGGGGGATTATTACCAAAACCACTTCTTCTTCTCGGGCAGAATAGCCTGTCTATTGTAATTGCCTAGGCCGTACCTCTTGATCACGGCCTCGACGTCGCCGAACGATTCACGGTTGCCTTGCATAACAATGGTGGCGCTGCCACCACTATGGCCGTTATTGTAGACATTACCCGTAAGGACTCTCTCGGCGACCCTCTTGATATCCTTAACGCTCAGGGCCGAGATCTTTTCGCACATTTCATTCACGGGGATTCTGGACCCCTGTAGTTGCACTTGGCGGCCGATATCCTCCAGTTCCACCATCTTGCTCTCCAGGTTCATCAACAGCGAGGACCTCAACTGGTTTTTAGCCCGCTTGACCTCCAATTCACTGAGCGACCCCGTACCGTTGGAGAATGTGAGCGCCAGTTGACGACAGATGACATCGGCCATGTAGGGCGCGGCTTGCGGGATACAAGTGGCCGAAATACCAAAGAGACCACTGTCTCTATATGAATGGTTATAACTCACACAGCTCTCGACGAACCCGTATTGATTGAGCACGTTGGTATAAAGACGCGAGTACATACCCTTACCGGGGCCGCCGGCCGAGAACGAGCCACCGCCACCTAAGAGGGTCTGAAGCGCGGCCACGGCGTATATATCCGGATCATTAATGGATAGGGCTTCAAAGGCAATATGCATATGAGAGAATTCCGGTTGTCCGTTAGGGGGCGGGGGATCTAAACAGGTTTCACCACCCTTGTACAAAGCGATTTGACTCGATCGTGAAACGTCCTCGGCATCAGTCGGTTTAATGGACTCTAGCGCCCCCGGGGTATTGAACGAGGCGGTCAAATAACGTTGCGCTAATTCAACGGCCCGGGGATGTTCCACCCCAGTAAACACCACCACCATCTTGTCCGGACGGTAAAACTTACCACGGTACTCCTTGACCAAATCGGCATCAATCACATCCAAGCGGTCCTCGGGACACAATAACGGGTTGCCCAAGGTGCCGTCGTAAGCCACCATATGAACCACCTCGGGCAGGATGAGTTCGGGCTTTTGCCAGATTTCCGAAATCTCATACGCCGCCGTGTCCCTTTGATCGGCCACCTCGTCCTCGGTGATCCTAGGGCACACAACGGTCTCCGACAGCAGCGCAAACATCTTCTCCACGTCCTTATTGAACACGGCCGCCTGGTAGATCATGGTCTCGCGCGACGACGCACAGAGGTTATTGCCCCCGAGGGACTCCAGGCCCTCGACCATCTGAACCGCCGACCGGCTCGCGGTGGACTTGAACGCCAGGCGGTCCACCAAATGGCCCAGCCCGCGGTATCGTTCGCCCTCGTAGCGCGACCCGACGTCCACGTAGATGCCCATGGACGAGAAATGCGACGGCACGTACTCGGTGGCCACCCTCAGCCCGTTGGCCAGCGTCGTCAGCCGGAAGCCCTCGGAGGCCGCGGCCGCGGTGGTCAGCCACCGTCTGGCCGGCCCGCGCACTGATTTTCTAAGCGATAGCATTATATTCGCGCGAGATATACACTTCTATACGAGCTTGCGTTAACTACGGCCAGGTTCACTATTGCGTTGGCCCTAAAATCATCGTCGCAGCGCCGCCGTCACGTGACGCCCGATGTGTCATCGAAATCACCGGTTTTGACCCTCGGAGATCGTCTCGAAGCCTCCTAAACCGCTGAACCCCCCATCGAAACCCCGCCCACCCCACGACAAGATGGCTAGACAGTTTGAAATCACGGTGCCGGCGTCGTCGGCCAACATCGGGCCCGGCTTCGACGTGCTGGGCCTGGCCCTGGCCAGCTATCTGGAGTTGCACGTCTCCGTGGACGATTCCGCGCCCGCTGGCGAGGCCCATTCGGACCCGCACAAGGTCACCCTGACCTACGCGGGCGAGGGCGCGGCCACGGTGCCCAAGGACTCGGAGAGCAACCTGATCACGCGCACGGCGCTGTACGTGCTCCGCTGTAACAAGATCCGCACCTTCCCGCACCCGACCACCATCCATGTGGTCAGTCCTATCCCGCTGGGCCGTGGTATGGGGTCCTCGGGCGCCGCCGTGGTGGCCGGGGTCATTTTGGCGAATGAGGTCGGCCAGTTAGGCTTCTCCAAGCAGCGCATGCTGGACTACTGTCTTATGATCGAGCGCCATCCCGACAATATCACCGCGGCCATGATGGGCGGCTTTGTGGGGTCCTACTTGCGAGAACTGTCCGCCGAGGACACGGCCCGTAAGGAGATCCCGCTCTCCGAGGTCCTGCCCGAGCCCGCCGGTGGCGTGGATACCGGGTTGGTACCCCCAGTGCCCCCGATGGACATCGGCCACCACATTAAATACGATTGGAATAGAAGCATCAAGTGCGTGTGCATCATCCCGGATTTCGAATTAGCCACCGCCAAGGCCAGGGGCGTCTTGCCCAAGTCTTATACGGCATCCGAAGTCATCTTCAACTTGCAACGCCTGGCCGTCTTGACCACGGCCCTGACCCGTTCGCCGCCGGACGCTGGCCTTATCTTTGAGGCCATGCAAGACAAGATCCACCAACCCTTCCGCAAGACCCTTATCCCCGGGCTCTCGGACGTATTGGCCGAAATCACCCCCGACACCCACAAGGGCCTTCTTGGCATCTGTATCTCGGGCGCCGGGCCCACTATCCTGGCCCTGGCCACTGAGAATTTCGACCAGATCGCCGAGGATATCATGAAGCGGATCAATAAGGCAGGTATCACCTGCAAGGCGCGCGTGCTGGACCTCGCCTACGAGGGTTCGCAAGTCGTGGAAAAGAATTAATTATAATAAACTTAGAATATTTGTATCCATTGTTTGTATCCATTGTTTGTATCCCTTGTTTGTATCCATTGTTTGTATCCATTGTTTGTATCCCTTGTTTGTATCCATTGTTTGTATTTGTATTTGTATTTGTCTCTGGGATCAGGGCTCATAATGTAAATCTTCCTCCCAACGGATCGAATTTTCTTTTTCATCATCAGAAAATAACACAAAACACAAAATAGGCCTAAAAGCCAGACAAAAACCCAAGATGAATCGGTCAAAGCTGCTACTACCCCGCCTGAGTCGCTCGTTTCATGCCTCGGCCGGCCGCCGGTTCGAATTAGCTACCCTGATTACCCCCGGATATGAAGCCTTCACCGCATTGCACGCTCACTCGGGGCTGCCCTGGTATGCGTTTATCCCATTATCTACTATAGCGCTAAGGACGACGTTGACGCTGCCGATAGCTATTTGGAATCGGCTCCGAGCGCGCCGTCAGACTGAGCTTCAACCTCTGCTATCGGCCATGACCCCGGTACTCAAGGCTAAACTGGCCTCGAGTCCCGCGGGCCAATCCGGGGCGCTCAATCGGGAGCAAATTGAAATCTTAGCCGCCAAGGAACGTCGCAAGCGTCGGGTGGCCCTATATAAACGGTATAATTGTCAAATTTGGAAATCGGTCCTTATCCAGCCCGCCGTGCAATTCCCACTATGGATCTCGATGTCTATGGTCATTAGGGCCATGTGCGGGTGGGTCTTAGTCGAGGGAATCCCTATTGATACCTCCTTAGCCACCGAGGGGGCCTTATGGTTTGCCAATTTGCTTAAAAACGATCCCTATGCGATTTTCCCCGGTTTAATCGGCGCAGTTACCATGATGAACGTGGAACTCAATACCCGGAACGCCCAATTGGTATCGGGGGCTGGTAATAGTTCGTCCAAGGGGGCCGCATTACCACGAATTATCGCTAATATCTCCCGTATGGGGTCCATTTTCTTCTTGGTGTTTTCACTGCAGGCCCCCATGGCCGTCTGTATCTACTGGTTGTCTTCACATACTTATTCACTGGTTCAGAATGTGACTCTGGATTATTTTTTGCCTATAAAACGCGTGCCCGAGGGTTACTTTGAACTACCGGCCGATGTGGTCAAACATATCGGACAAACCGATTTAGTTACCCGAGAGGTCAAGTTTAAAAATTTAGATTAATTTTATTTATGCTATTTATATTACTACTACTTAAACCAACGATGACCTCGATGAGCGATTCAATAAATTCTCATACCGGTCCTTCCATTCCTCCAGTTCCTTCTCAAAGATCAAGGCCCGTTCACGCATTTCCTTAGCCTCTCGTTCGGCGCGTCGCATCTTTAATTGATGTTGCGATTCCGACGATTGGATACTCTCAACCGTTTGAACTAATCTGGCGATTCGAGATTCACCCTTCTCGACCTCCTCAGCCATCTTACGAACATATTTATCCTTATGTTCCAAATGCTGTTCTAGTTCACGGATCGTACGTTCGGCACCCCTAGACCATCTTAGATTTTCGGCCTCTTCCTCACGTTGTTTGGCCAACTGCTGCTCGAGCTCCTGTAAGCGTCCGTTCATGTAATGATTACCGCTAGATGCCACCTGCTTGGTTTCCATATCGATGATCTTCTTCTGCAACTCTTTACATTGACGTTCGTACCCGGCCTTGTCGTGTTCTAACCGTTCGTACCGTTGACGCCAATCGCCATCGGGGGTGTTCTTCCTCTTCTTTAACTGATTCAACACGTCAATAAGTTCATACTGCTTAGACTCCAATGCTGACCTCAAACTATCCACCTCTTTATCACGTCCACGCGACGAGGCCAAGAGATCCGCGGGCGGTCGCGACGCTAACTCATCAAACCGTTCTGACATCTCATTAAACCGTTGTTCTAGGCTTTGTCGATCCTTGAGGATCTGGTCACGATCGGCCGTCAGAGCCTCCATATTATTCCGCAATGTTCTCGTTTGTGATAATAAGGATCCCACCCGTTTCTGCGCATCCTGTTGCGCCAACATTGACTCCTCATTCGATTTATGCAGATCCCGAATCATAATCTCCAATTTGGCCTTTTCGGTATTCCAGGCTCGCGGGTTACTTGCGGTTTCCGATCTTGTTTGTTCCAACTCCTGCTGAAGTCGACGGTTCTCATTCTTTACACTCAACAGGGAATTATTGGCCATACCCAGCAGTTTGGATAACGAGTCAATCTCTTGGTGATACTTGACCACGGTACTCTCGATGGACTTTTCCGTCGCAGTGACTTCCTTTGACCGTTGATACTTGTAAGCTTCCAACTCCTTAGCCATCCGAGTCTGCGACGCCAAAAGATGATCATACTCGATCGTGCGGTCTTCCAATTTATGCTCGAGGGTCTGAACCGCCGATCTTAACTTACTCACCTGTGATTCGGCATCCTTACGGTCCTCTAAAGCACTGGTCAGACGCTGTTCAACTTCATTCAATTGTGATTTCTTAAATGATTCAGATCGTGACGCCTTCATGACGGCAATCTCGGCCGCCTCTAATTTACTGTAGTACTCCTCAGCACGACCCTTATAGAGCTTGAGAGATGATCCCAGGTCCATATTCTTGGACCGCTCGACGTCGATCTGAATTCGCATCTCCTCGAGCTCACTATCAGCCGATCCTGATGTCGCCTTAAACGATTTGGCACTCTCCTGTAAGGTTTCTAAACTCTCCCGCAAACTACGGTTTTCCCGCTCACGATCGGCCAACGTCTCCTTGACCAGAATTAAATTCTTGGATGTCTCATGGTATACCCGTAACAGATCCTGGTCCTTGGTCGGACTCACCGACCGTTGTTGTTTACCATTGCTCGCAAAGTCAATATTCTCCTTATCACTAATGTTCCGTTGTTCGGACATATTACGAAGCTGACATTCCAATTCCTGAACACGGTTCTCCGACAATTGGTACTTGGACTTATAGTGCTCCAGACTTTTGTCGGTAGCTGCTGCTGCCGCGTTGCCATTTTCAAGGACAATCGGCGAGGTGCTCAACGGGCGTTTATGAAGCGTGGAATTATGCGATCGGGAAAAATCAGCCACTAAGGAATTTCGCGCTGTGGATGACGACCGCGCGTTATTCTCCATACTCCACCGTTGACGTGCGTCATTGAACTGTTCCTCAATTAACGATCGCGTCTCCTCAGCGATTTTCCGTTTACGTTCCGACTCCTGTAAGCGACGCGCCAGATCCACCGATTCATTGATCTGATCCTTGACGGTGTCCCATTCGGGGTTGTTGTCGATGGAGTATTCGCGGAGTGACGCCGGGGAGACTACCTTCTGTAAGGCCATTAATTGACTATTACGTTCCGCGAGTTTCTGCTCACTGGTATCCAGCGCAATTTGTACCTTCCGTCGCAGAGTCTCAGCTTCAGATCGATTGCGGCGTTCTTCCGTGATAGTCTTTTTGAAATCGGCTACTTGGGCTTGTAGCGATCCCACTAATCGTTCATTGGCCTGAGCGGCCTTGACCTCGCGGGCGTTTTCGTGGTTCAAATCCTCAATCTGGCGCGCCATTTTCTCCTTTTGTTTGATGGTCGCTGAATGCTCGACACTTAGGGCCTCGAGATCAACGCTGAGCTTGACCGCAATGGTTTCCGAGGCCACTTTGGCTTCTGTCAATTTATCCACCTTGGACTTGATTTCACTCTCTACAGATTCACTCAACTTGACCATCTGGGCGTTCCGCTGTTCAAGTTCAGTCTCCGACCGTTCAAGATTGGTCTTGGCAACTGATAACAGCTCGGAAACCTTATCCATTTCCTGTTGAAGACTGGCCTTTTCACTAATCAACAAGCGGTGTCGCGACGATTGCTCCTCCAACGATTGCTTCAAGTAAGCGACCTGGTTGGTAAGGTTGGCCTTCTCGCTCTCGAGATTCTTGGTCGAATCAGTCAATGAAGAACACGAGTTGTTGACATTGGACAACTGGGTCTTCAACGACTTCAACTCTTCCAACGCAGAACTATAACTCGTCTCCGTGTCCACAAACCGTTTCTTCAAATCAGCCAATTCCTCCGAAATCCGTTTAGTGCCGTCCATAGCCACTGATTTGGCGCTTTCAGCCTTATCCAGGGCCACCGACAACTCGGCCTCCTTCTGACCGAAATCTTCCGCGCGGGCCTTAAGTTGATCACGCTCGCGCGAGATCCGTTCTAACTGTTGGCGTAAATCCCCCAACTCGCTACTGGTTTTCTGCTTGGCAGTACCCATCGCCGACTCCAGATCTTGGATTTTGGTCTTGTAATTGTCCAATTGGGAATTAAGCAGATCACGCCCTTGGCTCTGTTTTAGACCCTCGGAGATTTTGGATTCAAGCAATTTACGGGTCTCCACGGCGTCTTCTTCCAATTTGACCAGGTCTGATTTAGCCGTTTGGAGCTCTTCACGCACGCTATCAAGTTCACGACCCCTGACACCATGCTCATTCTTTAAGTTGAACAGCTGCTCAGTGGTCGCTTCAAGTTCAGTTTGTTGTTGTAAACTATGGGCCTTCAACGTAGTCAATTCGGCCTCCTTCTTGCCAATCATAGTCTCGTAGTCCGAGGAGGTAACGTATAGTTCATCCAGCTGTTTACGAATTTCTTCATTCTCCCGCGTCAAATCACGTACCTTGGTATTGGAAGATTCGAAATCTTGACTGATGCCAGATAGTTTATCCTCGAGCTCCTTTTCGGTTTGAGCCAATTGAGCCTCCAATGCACTGACCTTAGTGGTCCTTTCCGTCAGCGTTTCCTTCAAGTCAAAGATTTCCTCATTAAGCCGTTCCTGAGATTTCAATTGGCTTTGGTAATCGCCGGTGGCCGTTTCTATCTGAGCCTCCAACTCGGTCACTTTTAGAAGAAGGGCCTTTCGTTCATTCTCCAGCTTTTCAATAACGGTAGCACAGGTTCTGAGTTCATCCTTCAAAACCACGGTTTGTTCATTGACCCTCTCCTTGTCTTCCAAGAGCAGTTCAAGCTCACCCTCGACCCGGTCCAGATCTTCAAGTGTATCGGCCAGCTTTCCCTTCAAATCGGCTTCTTGCGTCTGCGACCGTTTCAGAATCTCTTCCTTGTCCAGGGCCAATTGCCGTTCATCTTCAAGAATTTCCTTATACTTTTGTAACTCATGCTCGATCTTACGATGATCATCCTCCAGCTCCACGACTTTCAGTTCGGATGACTTGATTTGTCCTTCGAGCTTTTTAAATTCGGCATCGCGGATCCGGCTTGTATGTTTCTGATCCTCAATACTCAATAACGGTCTCATTTGCGTATATAAATTCCACCAGACGTTGTCCTTCAATTTGAGGTAGAGCTCCATTTGAGACTTTATGATATTTACGGCCTGAGATTTATGAATAGCCTTGGTAAACTCACAACGTTTGATAGACCCACGTGCGACGGCCTGAAACTTGATGATAATATTCCTTACCAAGTCCTCACGCTGTTCTTCCAAACTGGCCAAGACACCAGACTTGAAAAACACCTTGGTAAGACCCACGCGGTAAAGATTTTCATCCATACTTAGCCCCTTAAGAATGATCTGGCACGCCTTTTGACCATCCACGTAGCCCGTTGGCATGTTTTTGACCAAGATTTGATACCGTTGGCGGAAATCATTAAAGGTTAACCGATTCGGGAAACCAGTTCGCGCAATACGAATACCCTCCAGGACACCATTACATCTCAACTGGTCCAGAACTAGTCGATTATTCAATAATCGCGGCTGTTTGGAGTTATTGGGCACAATACATCTCACGAAATGAGGATGAGTGGAATGCAATTGTGTCATCAGGTGAGACAGCTGTTCTTTATGTCTTTGCGCTACCGTACGGAATAAACCCTTTCTAACACGCGTGGTGGCGCCAACACTGAATGAAGACGTCGCAGAAGTTGAAGCTACCGCAGCCTCTTCCTTGAAAAGCTTACGAACGTCCGGTTCAGTAGAATTGGCCAGAAGTTCAACAATATTATCATTAAGGGGATCCTTATTCTTTTCAAGCCAACCCTCGGTTGAGTATTCAACATCGGCAGCGTAATGAGTTAATATAAAACCCTGGTTGAACCGAGATGGTTTATACTTTGTGGATTTGTTTTCCCAAATCTGATGAAGCTTATTGGTGAATGATTCATCAGTAGCCTTAGGCATAACACAGTCTTCATCCAGACACGAGAAAATACCAATCGGGTTAGACTTTTCAATGATATTAATGGTGGGTTGAAGATCATGACCGAAATCAATAAATTTCCATTCGATTTGTTCACGCGTATATTCTTCTTGTTCCAAAACAAACATATGATGATTGAAAAACTGCTGTAACTTTTCATTAGTGTAATTAATACACAACTGTTCAAAACTATTACATTTGAAAATCTCAAACCCGGCGATATCCAAAACACCAATAAACGAATTACCCTCACTGCTTCGTTCCAGCGTTTGATTGATTCTATCGACAATAGAGCCAAATGTACGTTCGTAGAGTGATTTGGCGAGGGCGTCTAGAGTGAATTTAACCTGTTCCGCATTCCGCGATTGATCGACCCATTCCCGACCGGCCTTAACCTTGGGCCTCAAAAGACTTTTGGTGAACTTGTCCACAGGGATACCCAGTAAATGACATACACGGTCCGCCTGAGTGGAATCCAACAGTCTAGCCTGATCGGACCGTTCGGATCCTACTTCAATATTACCCAACTGTAAAACGGCCGAAGTGACCCGGAAAATATCATTCTGTTCCTTGGTTGAGAATCCCATAATCTTGAACGACGTTTGTAGGGATTTGAACTCATCCTTATCCGAGACTCCCTTGATGGTCTTGTTGGAGTTTTTGAGGTATGCGTAAGCGTTGGCATCACCGTCAAGCAAAAGCGCACTCTTAAGCTCCCTGGAGGCACCCTGCAGGATCTGATAAAAGACATGATAATTACGCTCATCGGAATTTTGCGAAATCACACGAGACTTTTCGAATAAAAACCAATCAATGGACGCGCCAGTAATGGAGCCACCACGATTGAATTCAATTCGGATAAACTTACCGAATCGAGAGGAGTTATTGTTTCTTACCGTTTGCGCATTACCAAAAGCTTCAAGAATAGGATTAGCCTGTAGGATCTGTTGCTCAAAGGAAGGAGCCTCTGTAGTGGTCGTCGCGTCCGGTTGGCTATGACTTTGATTCAAAAATTTATCATTCGTAACTGCGGCCAAGTACTGAATAACCTTCTTGGTGTTTTCGGTTTTACCTGCGCCCGATTCACCCGTGACTAAAATAGATTGATTTTCATTCATTTCAACCATATTACGCAGCGCTAAATCAGTGATAGCGAAGATATGCGGTTTAGTTTCATCGCGGTGTTTATTCTTGTAAGCTAATATTGTGTCCTTATCGTATATGGGTAAATTCTTGTAGGGATTGATAGCCACTAAGAAAAGACCCGAGTAGGTATAAATTAAATCACTAGTGTATCGCGTCGAAAGATTGTGAACCACCGAGGCCTCATTGAGAAAGGTAAGTTCGGCCATGTCACTAGTTTTGTCAAATTTGGGCGGATTAACCTGATCAACTTCTTCCGGATTGAAAATACGGTCCTATATTTAGTGTTAGCCAATGAAAAAATAAAATAAATTCTATCAAACTGTTTTTTTTTTTTCAACTTACAGAACCATCCACACATCGAACTTTTAATTTCCCATCGAGCTGAGTGTCAGTGATGAAACCTTTCATGAACGCGATCTTCTCATCAGGCACCCAGACCCATTTTTTAGCGGCAAATTCCGCATTCTCAACGTCGACATCGGCATTATATGATCCCGCATTCATTGCACTATTCTTGTCGTTGTTGCTCGCGTGTGGCTTAGATGGCATTGTTGCCGGAGCAAAGGTAGCTGAGCCATGTGCCGACACCATGTTGAAAATTCTGAATACGTAAAGATGAAAATATACCTATGATATGTATATAGTATGCGGTTGGAAACTATTCCTCGAGTATTTAGTCCAGCAATTGAAAAACCAACGAGGTTGTTGAGGCTGTCCAGTCAAAAATTGTAGATCTAGCGGATTCTTCCGGATATTATCAAAGGATATGTCTAAAACTGAAATAGCCGATGATTAAATAGTAAAATAGCAGCGTTTACCACAATAGAAATATTTGTACTCGATTAAACAAAGAAAAAGAGCCTTAAATTGTCCAAAACCCGGTCGCCGATATCTGATTCCAGGTGAAACCAGAGGAGAGACGACCCCGATCTGATTTGTTTACCACCAAACATGTAAACATGGCGGTTGCCGGGACAACGCCAGCGATCTCGCATTTGGACACCAAAATTAGCATTTTTTTAATCATGTTTAATCATGTTTGATTTGCAATTATTATCGATAATATAAACTACTTTTCACTAATTATAAAAATTATTGTTATATATATACATGTATACATTTAATTACTCCATATTGGTGTTTCTTAATTTCCATAACTTCCACATGTTCCAGAGCCAGAAGAGCGCAAAGCACGAAAAACACACCAAGACGTTCAACACCACCCAGATATCGGGGTATCTTGCCAAAATACTCACGGGGACAGGCAAAACGGCCTCTGAGATATGGAGCGTTGCACATACCGTGTACGAGCCCACAATGATGAGTTTCCAAAATACAGACTGTGGTAGCACATACTTGGTCAAACGAGACCACGACAGCGTGATGTTACCAATAAGCCAATTCCAAAAGAACAAAATGACAAAGTATTGTAATTGTAAATTTTCGCGCTTGAGTAAAGGATAAAGACTGAAGACAGCGATATTATTAATCCAGCAAACTATTGAAAAGATAGAAGTAGCGGATGAGCTATTAGTATTCCGTTGGGGGTCTTGTTTATCGTTATTTCCCGGATTCATTTGAGTTAATAACAAAGTTGTAGGCAGTAATGGAACCAATACACTCTTTTCGTGTACTTGGAAACTAAACAGGAAGAACGCCCATGAGCACGCCGAAAACGCCCAGATTAATAGGCTCTTTTTGGGTCTGAAAAAAATCACCAGCATCGGCGGGACGATGCCTATAAGGGTAGCCAAGAGACTGAATAATTGTAACTGAGACGCCGGGAATAAGACCTTAAGCTTGAAGAAAACATTAGCTGTACACCAAAAATTCGCAACTTTATCTTCCCATAGACCTCTTTGGAACGGGAAGACACGTGTAACGATCTGTAAGAGTTGATCTAATCCACCATTCCAAACAAAGGGGAACAATACCACGGCAAATGTAGTAATAACTGTGATACCAATTCCAATAAGTCTAGTGAAGTTAATTTCCGGGAAAAAACATAAACCGAGTAAATAGGCAAAGATAACGGGCGAGTAGTATAATGCCATTTGTTTAAAACAAAGTGAGAAGACGAAAAATACCGACCCAGCCAACAAACTGTTATTGGTCAAATTGACAATTGAGAGTAAAAATAAGCCCAACATAACTGAATTATATTGGAAATGACCATGGTCGATCAACATCAGAGCCGGTTGGAAGAGGACAATGCTACCAATAATAGATTGATTAATTGAATTGATTCTTTGTGACTTACTCGCCCAACGCGTATACGAGATAACACTGGGGATATAAATAAGCAATTCACTGATAATTACCGTGCCTCTCATATAACTCTTCAAGTCGGGATTATCTAAACCGCGACTGGAGTCCAAAGCGAACCAACTTTCCTTAAAGAAAAAGCGACCTACCCAACCACAAAGCCAAGAGTGGAAAGCTGTCAGGGGAGGATAATCGAGCCCCCACCATTGTAAGTCATAAAAATACCAATTCTTCATAGGCAAATGATTGGTAATTTCCATCCAATGCCTCTGGGCCTCGAAATCACCATGCATAGGCGGCGATTGGAACCCACTGTAGGCCCCTAGCCCAATCGCGGCTCTAAGAATCAACGCAAACGATACAATGACATAAAACGTGGCAAATTGCGTCTGAATGGACCGGAAGGGCTTGAGAAAGAACCCCAATGGTGTGTCCTCAAACAAGGACCATGGTTCATTGTTAATAGGCTGGTGCTGGAGTTTGGATGACGCGGGTCGCTTGCCCAGCGAGCTCCGCCGCGGGGCCGGTGGTTTCGTCACCGGTGGCGACGTGCGATGCTTGCGATTCCGAGCCTTGGCCGTCTCTGAATCAAGTCCTGTGGAACTGCGATTGTCTAGATTTCGGCGTCCTGACATTTCGGTTGAAACGGGTACGATGCTTTAGTATGGCTCTTGAAGCGCCGTTGTGACATCCAGAAGCGCTGGGACTAATAGTGTCTGGAAGCCTCGTTGAGAGAGGTCTCGGGATCGTCTCCATATTGATAACACACAAACCAACAAAAATCATGTCCACTATCGGTTCTCTTTCAATTGAGGAATTCAACGAGCTCAGACGACTCGCCTTGGATGGTGCGTAGCTAGAATGCGGTTCATTTGTTTCTAATTGGCCTCATTGGACTAACCAGACTCTCTTACAGCCCGCCAATTCTCGTACTCACCCTATTCCAACTTCCGGTTAGTAAACAACGAATATATTGACAAGCTTAATAGTTATATTCTAACCATCGCCTGTTTAGCGTCGGATCTGCTATTTTGACCGAGGACGGGTCATTCGTTCAAGGCGCTAACGTGGAAAACGCCAGTTACGGTATGTTTTTTGTTTTGTTCGTGGGGTAAATTTGGGGTACTAAACAATATAAACTAACGGGAATTTTAGGCGCTGGGATTTGTGCCGAGAGAGTAGCCATTACTCGAGCTTTAGTAAGTTAATTGGCCTATTTGTCTTATTTTATTTTATTTTATTTACTTATTACTCCCTCTATTCGTCTACTAACTTTTCCAGATGGAGGGAAAGACCCGGTTCAAGGCCATTGGGGTTTCGTCCGATTTAGACACAACCTGTAGCCCTTGTGGTATTTGTCGCCAGTTCATTCGTGAATTCTCTTCAGATATCCCCGTTTATATGTTCACAGCGGTAAGTTATTGATAATATCGGAATGAAGTGGTAATAATTACTGACTATTCAAACAGCAAGGTGAACATGAGTTGATGACTTTGGCTGAATTGCTGCCAAATAGTTTCGGCCCCGACCATCTCATGAAGTAGTTGGTACAAATGAATCAAGCTTTTGGTGCCCCTAATAGAAGCAATAGAATGTTAGAGAATCTAGTTTGAGAATTTAGTTAGAGAATTTATATTAAACGTACATTGCTCAAATCAAATTAGCCAGATAATTCTATAATGGCCAAGGATGATTAGAACATAAAAAAATGGACTAACTCTGATATATATAAAAAAACAAAAAAAACAAACATAATGATGAAAAACATATAATAAAAGACATGAGAAATAATTCATAAAAAACGTATCCAAGGCAAAAACGACCGGTCCAATCTATTTCTGTTCAGATGATGGCATTCTAGCAGGCGGTGTCAACTGGGGTGCCACCGAGGAGGCGTCACTATTATTCAAAAGTGAAAAGCTATCAACACTACTATTAACTAAAGCATACCCTCCATCATTACCACCACCACCCACGGCGTAACTAGTATTACTGACGGGGAAATTCGGGAATTTAGCACCACCCGAACTGGGCTGTTGTCGGCGGCCGCGACCCTTTTGATTACCTTGATGGTGGTACTGGGGATGGGACTGTGAGTGAATAGGGGCCTGCTGAGAGGGACTTGAAGTACCGCTGCTATGATGCGAATTGCTACCAAAGTTTGAGTTCAGATTCGGGTTCGGACTAATACCGGGTGAATTAGGGATGATACCATGGGTAGAGGTTTGGCTTTGATGCTTTTGATGTCCGAACGTGGGTTGTTGTACTTGTTGCTGTGATTGTCGCTGCTGTTGTTGATAGTATTGTTCGGGTTGATGATGAAACTGTTGATGATGCTGTTGAGCGTGATGAGGATGCTCCTGTTCCTGTCGTTTGGAAGACATTACCTGTGAGTGTTGCTGCTGGTGTTGTTGTTGTTGATGTTGTTGATGTTGTTGTTGTTGTTGTTGTTGTTGTTGTTGTTGTTGTTGTTGTTGTTGTTGTTGTTGTTGTTGTTGTTGTTGTTGTTGTTGTTGTTGCTGTTGTTGTTGTTGTTGAGAGGCCATAAGCTGGTGCTGTGAACGCTGCTGGTGTTGATGTTGTATATGCTGGTTTTGATGTTGTTGATGTTGTTGTTGGTGTTGTTGGTGTTGTTGGTGTTGTTGGTGTTGTTCTTGTTGCTGGGGTTGATGATGCTGTGATGATAAAACCTGATGCGATTGTTGATGCTCTAACTGAATATTCTGTTGTTGAAGACCGGAGGCCTGATTAAGTTGCATATGTTGTTGATGATCAGAAGGTTGATTATGTTGAATATGTTGAATATGTTGGCGTTGTTGATGGTCAGAGGTTTGTATATGCTGTTGATTTTGGTGTTGCTGTTGATGCTGATGTTGATGTTCGGAGGGTGCAAGATGCTGAAGATGTTGATGTTGATCTAAAGGTTGATGCCGAATATTCTGTTGGTGTTCTATCCACTGGGCATGTTGAACCCGCTGTTGATGATCTAAATTTTGATTCTGAGCCCGTTGTTGATGATCAGAAGTTTGGTGCATAGATTGAGGATGTTGTTGCTGATGCGATGGGTATTGTTGTGATTGATTATCCTGTGACTGATTCGACTGTTGGCCGCGTGATTGAGGTTGGTAATGACCTAAATGAGACAAAGAATAATTATCATCAACGTTCAAAGGACATGGCAAGTCCAATTCGACGTGATTATCACTCTTAGCCTGATTATTATCCAATAAAGCATTATCGTTATGTCCGTTGTTGTTACCAGTACCACCATTATAATGAGAGCTAGTACCATCGGAGATCATAGCGGCTACACCCCTTGAGGCACCACATTTCAAGCAGCAGATATTCTTGGCAAAATTATGATAAGAACATCCCTCAGTACCACATCTCCAATCACCAGCTCGGAAGGGGACAACACCACTATTGTGTCTAGGGCCATTCTGATTACTGTTGATGTTATTCAGGTTGCCGTTATTGACAATGTTAGTACCGTTATTACCACTGTTACCGTTGTTATTACTATGAATATTGGTATTGCTATTAGCGCCGGTGATAGAAATATTACTGACGGCCGAGGGGCCATTGATGCTGATGTTACTAAGATTAATATTTTGCCCGTGACCATTATTACTATTGCTGGTATGATCGTTGCTGTTGATGGTATTGCCAATGAGGGCATTATTCTGATAGTGAGGATTGATGGTGCTAATTCCATGTGTAACGGTAGCGTTATTGGTATTAGTAAGAATATTATTATGAGGAGTAACGTTACCACTCACCGAATTAAGGTTAGTTGTTGTAACAGCATTATTCGTAGTGGTATTATTCGAGGTAGTATTATCAGCGGGCGATGAAACGGATGACTGTTGATTACGATAACCGTGGGAAAAGTTAGAATCCTGGCCCTGGGTAGAGGTTGAGGATGAAGCAGGTGAATATCCGCATCGGAAACAAGCCGTACGACGTTGGAAATTGGAAAACCCACACGCCGGACAAGTCCAATCACCGGGTCTAGGACGATTCTTGCTAGGCGGGAAGGGGGTTAAAATATCTTGCGCATGATCCAACACACGGCTAGAGGATGGAGATACTTCAACGGCCCGTTCATTAATAGCACGACCATTCATGGATAACGATTCAGCGGCCTCTTCATGCGAGGAGAAAACGGCAAACCCGGTACCGGTGGGTTTATGTTGATCTGGGGTACGAAGGGTCCAAAAGGCAATGGGCCGTCCACCATGATGGGTAAACCAGGATTCTAGTTCACTTTGAGTTGTATCATGAGGTAATTTAGATAAATGTAAAACTTTGGATCTTTCAGCTAAGAAGGCTCGGACGTCAGCGCACGCATCCAAGGGTCGAGTCAAAACATTGGGATGCTGATCCAGGGGTTGTGATTTCTTAATCAAACTACAGAGAATGCGAGATAGAGTAATAGCCTCCTCCATAGCACGACGGGGGGTAGCGGGAGCTAACGATTGAAGGTGAAATGGTAAATTGTGTTTAATAGGGCCCACGACCGAGCTCGGAACGGGTTCAACCTCTAATGCGGCGCAGATATTAGCCAGCGAGGACGACGAATAAGTAAGGCTCTCGGGGTGATAGGCTTGCCATCTAGAGTATTCCGTACGCAAGTCGAATACCCTTGGATGTTGAAGATAAGGCGGTAAAATAACAGCCTTATCCCTGGCTTCACGGGGCAACTGTACTCGCAAATCCCATGAATCATAGGCCACAAAGGTAAACTCAATACCCTGCGAGATCAAACAATCCTGAATGGCTTGATCAATCTTGGCCACGGCATCACGGAACGGGGCGGCCGTGCACACATGGTCCCAGGTCAGCGTAGTCAAGCTCGTGCAAAGCGCCGTAATCGGCGTATTCACGGGTCTCACCAGCACCTGGCCCACATTAATTTCCTCGAGGGTGTCGGCGTTCAGCACGATCCAGGCGACTTCAATGACCTCGGCGGAGTCCTTGGTAACGTAAACGCCATGCTCGTCACAGGTTGTGGCCACGTGAATCACCACATAGGCTTTAGTCATAGCGTAGGTGTCGAGGAGTGTCCTTCAAAGCGGTTCCGTGGCAAGTCTTTTAAGCGCCAAATCATCGAAACCTCCAAAGGACATAACGAATAAATAATTTCAGTGGCCCTGGATCATCGCGTCCCGCCGTAGCCCCCAGCACGCTCCCGTATATCCCAGCACGCGCCTGAAGCCGATATCTTCACCTCCGCCGCTGAAACGCTCGCGACCGCTGGATTCGCTACCAAACCACCCTTTCTGGACGCGATTCAGGGCCCCTTTGTATTCGCTCAGCGCTGATTTTGACGTGGCTACGCGTAGACCCCCCAGGTGCTGTCCACTGGCTTTGTTCCGTCGTTTAAGACGCTGTAATTCTGACTCCAGCTCCATTGGTAGATCTAGCCGTAGGAACCGATCTTTTGTGGCCTTGACTTGAGACCATCTTTTGTCCATATTTCTATCCCTATTGTTATTGTTATTACTACTATTACCACTTTTCTCCCCCAAAAACAAACAAAATCCGGCGTCCTGGCCAGGAATTATACAAAAGAAAAGACAAGAAAAGATTTTCCACCTTCCCCCCCCGAAGTCACTACCGTAAACTGAACTCTTTACAGCTGAATGTTCCCGAAAGACAAAAGTGTATTAATCGAGGAAATACGGCAAAAACAAAAAGAAAAAAAGAAAAACTATAATCAAAGGAAAACCCCTCGAAATCTGGTATGAACTTCCAGCCTTATCAGGATCCTTATCGATCTCAAAATCAAACCCCCACCAGTAACAAACTCATTGAACCACCGACCACGGATCTTATGGCCAATAACTTCGCTATTCCACCAGAGGGCGGGCAACCCCAATTCGAAGGTTATGTTGATATAAATCTGCCTCAGGGTCAACCCCCTTACTCTTCGATCATGTACGCCAATCCACAGGTTCAGGGTCAATCGATTTCAAGGGCTAACGATCAGTATGCTTCACCAACCCCATATAGTGCCATAGGCCCAGATAATCCATATAATATCAATAACAATTACAATAATCAGTCGGGAGTTCAAGGTTATCCTATTCGAGACCTTGAATCAGAACCTAGTCAAAACATCCCTTTGACTCAATCACAGAATTATCAATACCAGCCCTTAGTTGTCAATAACGGCTACGATTATGGTCAAGTTACAAACTCAATATACCCAATCAATGTACCTACCGACTCGAATTATCAGGATAATAATGGTGCTATGTTTTGGGAAAATTCCGGTAATAACATACAGGGATATGCTGGTGGAATGGGTCCCGGGGTTCAATATGCCCCGCAGGAAAATGTCTACCAAGGGAACTTTCAAACTGATTCCAGAAACCCTGCCGTCAATGCTTCTTATCAGTATAATGAAGGCGTTGGCTTACCGTCTAACGACTCCAATAACTTTTACGATATTCAAAACCAACCTGTGATACCCAATCATTACAAACCTGCATCCAATACAATTGAAAACAAGGGAGATCTCGCATATAATTTGAAGCCTTCTACTCTCCTGGACGACTCTTTGAGTAATTCTGCCGAATCCGATATCATAGTAATAGACAGCCCCGATTCAAAGAAACGAAAGCCCTTATCACCAGAAGGCTCGACTTACCAATCACCCAGCAATATCCCCATGAAACGTGTCAAGACTTCAGATACGAGCGCGCCCAAACCAACCCCAGCACCCACTAATGCCACTGAAAAGTATACTACCCCATTGTTAGGCATATCTACCTCGACCGAATCAGCCCTGGCTTGCTCAAACCCGCCAGCTGCTATCCGTCAAAAGATTGAATCCTTATTCATTGCATTTTCTTTCAACGAAGTCAGATTAGTCGAGAACTTGGTTGCTTTCCTGACATCAATCACGGAGAAACATTGGAAATCCGAGCAAGATTATTTCAACGTGGCCATTTCAGAATGTATTGTATACGGCATCAGGGACTCCTTCTGGCGTAAAATTTCACGCAACTCTTCGATTATTGCTCGAATTAGAAATTATCTGGTTGCCAAAATCAAGGAGAAGAATTTTCTTGAAACGGAGCCCGTCATTCATGTGTTGGCCAAGATGTCAATCGGTAAAACGGTTTTAGATAACTTCAAACTAGAAAAACCGCTTATGCTGCTTGATAAGAAGGGTAATGCTACTATTAAGCGATTGGTGAAATTCATTCTTGACTACGCCCAGGGACCTGATCTTAGTTCGGATGATGATTCCCAGGACGAACAGCTACCGATGAAGGCTGATAGACCCACTATTCAAGGTGCACCACAACAAGCGATTAAACGACCATCCCCAGTTACTTCCACAGCGGCCGCTACGGATTTAACCTCGATTGATTCAAAGCCCATTGAAAAGCCAACATCATCTCCGGTTGTTAAGGCCAGCACTGCCGTTAAATCTACATCATCTCAGCCTTTGGCGACAACAAATAATCATAAACCGGCTTCCGTTACTAAGAAGGTGGTTGTCCCTATAGCTACTCAGGCAAGTAATAAGGGATTCTTCAATAAGTTTGGTAAATCATCGACTTTACTAGCCGGAACCACGGCCCCAACATCGGCCACATCGGCCGCATCGGCTATTTCCCCTGCCAGTACGCCATCGTTCAAAACCACCGATTCAATGCTTTCGAAACCAACCGTAACAATTTATAAACCACCCGCACCTGCCGATAAACCATCAGCCGTACCCGCCGCTAGATTTAGTCTCGGATCCACCCTCGATAAGCTACGGGCTTCTAAGATGGCCAAGCCGCTACCTGTATCTGATCCATCTTCTATCTCAAAGGTCACCGTCAAACCCACCAAGAAAAAGAAGTCAGTTCGGTTCAAGCCCGATAGTGATTTAGTCGAGGTGCGTATATTTTACAAGGATGTGGACCCGGAGCACACTCACGTGCGTAATCTTAAGGAAGCGCGTGATTTAGACCGAGAAGAAGTCAAGAGTTTCAATCACCACGATGCTGAAGAGGAAGAAGACCTTGAATACCGTGCCCCGCCGATGATTCAATTCAGTTTCGATTCAAATAATTCCAACATGTTGGGCCGCGGCGGCTCAATCGACCCCAATAGTCAAGAGAAGATCAAGCAAATCGATCGTGAGTCAACCGTGTTAATGGCTATATATTCCGATGACTCAGATATTCCTTACTCACCTGCAGAACCCAAGAATGATAATCTGCCAGCTAGCTCAATTGGTACTTCGTGTAAGACCATGGTTGTGCCTTATGAGCTCAGTCAGAACCCACAGTATATTGAACAATATTCTCGGGCTACTCGTGGTATGAGTATAGATATTCCCATATCGACAAGTTGGAATAATGGCGGTACTGAAATCACCACAGCTAATACTAGTTTGAGCAATCTTACTTCGATCTTAGATTCTCTCACTAAGGGCGCTGCCGCGTCGTCGTCGTCATCTTCATCATCGTCGTCTTCGCAACAACCGCTTTATTCGACCGCGCCATCACATAAGCACGGCAACATTGATCAAGGATATTCTGACTCCTCGGGTTATTATAACTATCCCCCTTACGGCGATCAGGGAATGATAAACCGAAATCCGGCCCCTGTTAATATCGAGGGCGACAATGCTTTGAACAATATTTTGAGGCAATTAACGCAACAGTCGGGTGGAAATATCAACGTTGGTGGTTATCAGGGACACGGAGTGGCTATGAATAATAATTTAAATCAAGATTCCAAGTATCATTACGATAATGATAATAATAATGGTTCTTCAGGTTACGGTAAAAACAATAATAATGACGATCATCGCCCTCGTTACTCTGAGCAACCTTCAGCCGAGATAGTGGAATTGAGACGGCGTGATGCTAGACCTACAGTGGTTGCTACGGCCACCACTCAGGACACCACTAGGTGGACTAACTTCTGTAAGTTCTTCCCATTGAAGAAGGGCTGTTGGCGAGGTGATTCTTGTATTTATCTGCATATTAGAGACGATTACTGATATATTTCTAATGTGGCTAGTATACAAGTAGTACTTAAATAACGAAATATATATATATATAAATACCTATGTTTTTAATATAGCTTTTTACACTATTTACTCATTCTTCTCTCTGTCCCCGAGTTTCTTTTTTCTTCTTCCCACTGCAGTAGTATCTAATCATCGTACCAGCCGGTAGGAGGTATCTCTCGCACCTCTAGTGAAACATTATTCCTTAACGATTCTTTTTTCCCCAAGATTCTGTGTTTGTAGTATTGCTGTAAACGCGATGATCCTGGTTTCATCTCTATGCCAGAGCCAGAAAATCCCCATTTTCTAATTTTTGATATAAAACACATGTTTAACCCCGTAAGGGGAAAGGTAGAGTGAACTCTTTGAATTCTCTAAAGTTCTATTTGACAATAGATATCTCAAGAACGGGTAAAAACAATTTGGATTTCAACAATAAAAATCTTATTTTAGTAGTGTAAAAATATAATATTTCAGCCGTGTCAAATATTCTTCTCCCCACTATTGTTTTAAAAGGTTACTATTTGGCCGAGAGTTAGTATAAGTAAATCATAACTGAGAGGGGCTACTGCTTCACAAATGATATAGCTTTGATGACTGCGCATAGCCTTTAGCTATGCGATTACTTCAACATACTGAAACCAGGTTTAAATTAAAATTTCTTGTTAGATAATTATATCACCATTTTCTGCGTGATCTCTCCTGTCAATACTCCTAACCCTGATCCAACTCCTGTACCTGTCTTCCCTGTAAGCAATATCCTTGCGAACAGCATTCAAACTAAAATTAATCACCTTATTATTTTACTAGTAAGCAGCTATAGATTTACAGTTAAAAACACAATTGCACAAATAGAGATATATAAAAGGGATTTTTTCTACCACCGAGAGGAAATAGAGTATTACTGAAATACGATGCAGAGATTTTGGCAGGGCTACAGAGATATGAATGGTTCAGCATAAGATTTGATATACATTACCTTTTATACTCGTAAAAGTTCTTCGTCTCCACTCTCCCGGTGGGCGGGGAGACTAAAGAACTGGTTTCACCGGGAAAACCCAATTTGAAACAAACTTTGTCAATTTTTTTGTTTTTCGTTTAAAATTTAATTTCCTAAACACCCTATATCCGAACACCAAAAAAAAGCCAAAAATATCGACGCCTGCAGGACTCGAACCTGCGCGGGCAGAGCCCAAAAGATTTCTAATCTTTCGCCTTAACCACTCGGCCAAAGCGCCATTTTACTGTTAACAATGACCGCTGAAGTCTTTATTAAAGGACTAAAACAGATAACGAAAAAACAAAATCTAGTTTCCTGTTAATTAGTTTAAATAAGTTTTTACTTTTTAATAAAATTCTATTTTAAAAAAAAAAAAATCATAATCCAATAGAAAAGCTTAGACTCCAAACACCAACAGAGATGGAACAACAAAAGGCCAAGAATAATCGGCAACAGATATATCCGGCTATAATTTCAATCAAATTTAGTCAGTTTTCAAATTTATATCAACAAATAATGAGCCAACATTCTTATCATATTCCAGAAACATGGGTCAAGGTATATCCATCAGAGGCAGTTATTCAAAAAAGTTGGGCAAATTTGTGGATACTTCGAAGAAAGTTTATTCAAATCAACCCTAAATTAACAGAAGTTTTCCACTTTTTAGCTCTGGGAAACTTATGGCATTTGGGAAATGCACCCCCTCCTAAGAATCAACCAGAGAAGATTTGGGTTTCTATACCAACGTGTGTTAACTGCATGGAACAACATCAAGAAAATCTCAAACACATTTTAATACATTGTGAAATCGCTATAGTCATGTGCTCGCTCTTACCAATACCTCCTCACCAATCTATCAATTAACTCATACTGTCACCTATTAAAAACATAAAAGATTACCAATAACGATTATTCTTTGTACATTTCTTATGGAAAAGTCGAGGCAGAAGAAGATTTGGAGAAACCCCACCAGAAAACTGATGCTTCCAGAGTGGAAACGATTAATAATAAAAAAAGCAAAAGTGGTTAAATATAAAAGTAAAAGTATGTGATTCAAATTAATATCATGAGGATGATAGTATAATTTTCTTTTTTTCTTCTATATTTAGGATTTTAATATCCTAATTCTTATTTTATTCAAGAATCCTATTCATTCTTTTTAGTTTTCCTATTAATTAGTTTAAATACGTTTTTACTTCATAAAAATTTTATTTAAAAAAATCTTTTTTACCTTATCTCGTTTTACGATATTCTTAGTTGATTCTTGCTAATTCAGCCCCATAGAAGAGTGTGTTTCTATCAGGACTATAACCTCCATGATTCGCGCTGCATCATATTTTATCTTTTAAGGGCCAAAAGGTTACAAACAGGGTACAAAGGAATCTCGGTGACTGAATGTGTCTCAAATGGGATGACTACTAGATCCTGAGACACTCCCAAGCTGTCTAATAGGCTGACTAGTAGAGGGGTATCACTGCCATTTACCCTTGTCATGTTTTATAAGCAGAGACTGTCTGTTATCTAATTGAGGATAATCCTGTTTTATTTCCGGTGGGGGATGATCTGATGATCTCTCTTCGGGTGAAACATAGCCATATAATACTGAATGCCGTTAATATATTGGCCAGCATAATCAATTGGTAACACCCGTATTTAGGTTAACTTAGAATAATCAAATCAGCTTTGAATTCTATTAACAGCAAAGGAAATAAGACAGAGACCTGACCCATGGTATGGCAAACCGTTTGTACACTATGGATTGGGAGAACCTACGAAAATCCTGACCTATAGGTTCTATTTTAGACTCCACTGTATCAAAAATTCCACAATTTTTAATAAAAAAATAATTAATCAATGAATTAAAAAAAGACTGCAACACCTTATGTTCCCACGTGGTCTCCCACCGTAGTACTTATGAAGGCTCTCACTGGCTTAACTATGATTGATCGGACGGGAAATCGTGCTTTCCAGTGGATATGGCCGCAGTGTAACGGTAACCCCTGAAGTCTCTATTGGGGACTATCAGATATTACTGTAATGTACGTTAAGGAAGAAGGAAAAGGTTAACGATGATCTTGGAAGAACCTTTCAATTGTTTTCTTATGGAAACCAGTTACGTAGTGCACTTACTGTATGTGTGTCCGTATTTACCCGAATGGTAAAGTAGTACAGAAAACGATAGATCGACTTAGACTTGATGTAGAGGTAGTCGATAAGACTAACTAACTTATAACTCAGAACACTGACTTTGTTTCTCTCAATAACGTAGTATTATACTAGATTAATAACAGGGTTTTAATATGAAGATCTAAACTAAGGGGATCTCTCTAATGGAGACTTATTTATATACTTCATATTTACATAAATTGATTACCAAAATGTCTCTCTTTCCGACGCATGTAATTGCGTGACTGTTCCTGATGTGCAACATGTTATTTCCATAAGCTGAAATTCGGATGGTGACATACATCCAGAATTAGGGTTGTGCCCTATTGGCGTTTATGGTGATGTTTAGTAAGAGGGTTTGGAGGGTAATCCTGACACGCAGACATAGGTTAGCATGCCTATGGCTTTGATATAGCGTGACTGCTAGGGGTCTCAAAAAATAATTTTTAACCCTTCCTCAAAAATAAATAAAACAAAAAAGAAGATGAAACAAAAAAGAAGAAAAAACAAAAAAGAAGATGAAACAATAAAGAAGAAAAAACAAAAAAGAAGAAAAAACAAAAAAGAAGAAAAAAATAATAAATAAGGAACCTCCCCAAAGAAATAATATAATTATCTAAATATCTATCCTAACAATGCTAGGGGTACACTTTCGCGATTTGAATTGAAAATGAATCTACTGTATTGGTTCTTGAACAACGGCAGGACACGTATTCTATGCCTTGATTATAGCCCAGGCGATAATAATACCACCAAAGTTAATCCCATGCACGGGAAACCAATCCTAAGATTCATCTTCTACAACTAGTTTAAAGCCTATACCACCAAATTGGCCAAAGTTCAATTATAATATATGTATAACGTTTGAGGTAGACAATTCCCCATGTAGATCAGGCCACTACAGAGATCGGGTCACTACGTGGGGCTGAGAACCCCCTCACCGCACATAAAATAATACCCACAGCGATCATTATAGGGGCAAATAGATAGTCTAAAATAATAATACAATCCACTGGCCTGTTTGTTTTTCTTATTGCAATCAACACGCCCGACCAGCATTACTTGAAGCGGTTCGGATGACAGGAAGGCCCTGATTACGTAACGGCAGCCACACAGATCCGGCGTTGGATAAGCCTTTTAATGTTGCAGTGACGTCACGAACTGCACCACCGAACCGGTGTTGCGTGGGGGTTGCGTGGGGGCTACATGAGGGCCACATGAGGGGGCTACGCGGGGCTACGCGGGGCTACGTGGGGGGTGATACCAGGCGATTCCTCAGTACAAACCAGCCCTTCTGGCGCTCACTGGCGGCAAAACGTGAGCAAGCCAGCGATATAATAATGTACATACGAGTGGGCAGATCGAACCCCACCCCGTGGGGTATCATTGGCATCAATGACGCTCGCTACAGGCCTGTATCAGCCTGACTGATTGCATTAGAGAGATCGTCCTGGCCAAATGGCGGGTTCGACCCGGATAAATGGGAGAGTGGAGGCGTGCTGACTAAGCCAAACAAGCTTCCAGAGAGGAATACCGCCGTTCGCATTTCCTCATCTGAACCTACGACCACCGTCTGAGACAAGGCTTCAAACGAAAACGATAACGAAAACGATAATGCCCGGAATCTAACTGGCGAGAGATGGCCGTGCCCCCCTGTGGTGCTCTGGCAGATTGACTTTCCAGAGGGTGGTAGTGTATTACGACTGATAGGAACCATTTCCAGAACCAGAAGCATAACCGAAACCGGCCAATCGAGCGCAAAAACCGCTGATTTAATTAAAAATTACTAGCCTTACATCCCTCACCAATTTGGGTCAGGCTTGGGATCACCCCCATTATATAAAAAAAGCGGGGATATCTGCTTGAGGGGGGTTTGTTTTTTATTTTAAAATATATAAACCTAAAAAATTCTCCAGCATTTTTATTAATTTAAACATTATCCCATATCCTTTTTTTATTTTATTTTAATACAAACATTCACTCAATGTCTCATCAACCTGAAAACATAGGAGAATCCAGTGGCCTAAGTCCACCGGATTTCTCTATACCCTCGATCAACAACTATATTAAAACCCGGTTCACCCAACTATTCCCAAAATCAAACTGCTTTTCTGGCAAGGAACACTTAATAAATCCATTTGTACCACTGGCACTCATTAATAGAACACAATGGAACTTTATTTGTATCGGTCTAGCCGGTTGGACATGGGACGCCTTTGATTTCTTCTGCGTCTCATTGAACGCAACTGATATCGCCAGAGATCTCAACGTTTCAGTCAAGGATATTACTTGGGGTATAACCTTGGTTCTCATGTTAAGATCGGTAGGCGCTGTTATTTTCGGTTATTTTGGTGATAAGTACGGTAGAAAATGGCCTTATATCGCTAACTTGGGCTTATTGGTGGTTTTACAAATCGGTTCTGGATTTATTAAGACTTATAAAGAATTTCTGGGCATTCGGGCCCTTTTCGGTATTGCCATGGGTGGTGTTTACGGTAACGTGGCTGCAACAGCGCTTGATGATTGCCCCTTAGAGGCTAGAAGTATTGTTTCAGGTATTTTACAGCAAGGTTATGCTTTAGGGTATCTTCTCTGTGTTATCTTTACACGGGCTATCGCAGACACTACATCTTATGAATGGCGCGCTCTATTTTGGTTCTCCGCTGGACCCGCTTTTATTTTCATGGTCTGGCGATTCTTCATGCCCGAAACTGACGCTTATCTTGCACTAAAGGATCAAGAAAGAAGTGGCGATAAAACTCAACAGTTTTGGTACAGGGCCAGAGTGGCAGCTAAAAATTATTGGCATGTTATGATC
>JAKTWC010000094.1:0-48724 GCA_030560865.1 Nadsonia starkeyi-henricii
TTCTGAAATGCAAGGGATTTTTCAGGTTCCTCATAATAATTGAAGTAAGTAAAAGAAAACACAAAGTTTTCGCCATATGATTGCGGGAATAATTTGAGATAGAACTTATTACCTTGGGAGGAGATTAATTCCCCCCTGAATTCAGGCATCACATCATACATGTAACACCATTTAACGAATTTGGCCATAATTCCGAATTCTTTGGTTTGGACAACATTAATTGCTTTTTTTTTTCCCTTAAAATATTGCTTGATTTCTTCCACCGTAATTTCATTATTATTTTCTTGATGGGGGTGAATTAAGAAGGTATATTGGATGTTGGATGTTTTTATATCTTCGATACGTTTGACATACGTAGCTATTTCATCGGAGAGAATCTTGCGGGGATCAGAAGGCTTTCGGCGGTGGTCATTGGATAGTAGATGAAATAGAAGCCACAGGATTCACATTAAACAAAGAGGATCATAGAATATAAATAGGCGCTTTGGCCGAGTGGTTAAGGCGAAAGATTAGAAATCTTTTGGGCTCTGCCCGCGCAGGTTCGAGTCCTGCAGGCGTCGTTATATTTTCTTCTTTTATCCGATATAGTGTAATGGCTAGCACGGTCCGCTTTCACCGGGCAAATCGGGGTTCGATTCCCCGTATCGGAGATAAATTGATTTTTTTTTTATTTTTGTAAATTTGTTTTGGATTGACTAATCACTTATATATGTAAAAAGCATTTATTATGGACAGGACTTCATTTTTTGATGAGGAGGAAGACATAACGCAGAAAAGGGTGATAGAATAGCGACGTTTGTAGTTCAAATATAAATGATTAATTAGTTTAATTAAACAGAACAAAAACAAGCAATCATCGGGAATAAATAACTAGTATTTATGGTCCTCCAAACTGCTACTCTATCACCGTTTAACCGATCCAACATATCTTACAATCAACTCAGTCAGTCGGTAGTGATATTGTGGAAATGTTCCATAATATCAATGGATCCTTTATATGCTCTCTGTTTGAAACTTGCCAGGCTTTGACTCATGAATATAATATTATTATCAGAATATTATATTGACAGAAAACTTGTCAAAGTTATTTTCACTCTGTTTATAATTCCTTTTCAGAATCCCCGGTGTGTTGACGAGTCTCTATGCAAATAGCTATATGATGTAGACTAGTATTATAATATGCTTACCTATACCTGTTTACATCACTTAAATTTTCATAAAGTATGGCAACACAAATCTCAAGAGTAACATACAAATCAAACCACCAAATCTCACCGGACCCGAATTATACCAATTTTTAGATCTGTATAACTTATAGCCCGCAGAAAACACAGACCTCCTCTTAACCTCAAACAGACAAAATGCGGACTCTGTAGATTTCACAGGGCAGTATCTAGAAAGACTCGAGCATAATTTATAATAAAACGCGAGATCGCTATAGTTCAAGCTGGCAGCCCAAGCCAGCGTTATGACGTCAGCTCTCAGCAGGAAGCATAACTAAGGCACACGTTGGGAGTTTTGGATGCGTCAGCGAACGAACAAAACCACTCACTCCTCGCTGGAATAACAGACACCACTGCCATACATTATAGTACGATACCTCACACCTTCGTATAAAAAGATATTAATAATCTATTGAAACAGAATTTATATCTTCTGTTGTTGAATTTTATCTGTTAGTATTTTGTCGAGTATTTTTGTATGAGAGTTGGCTGGGTTAGATGAATGGTTTGGATGGGTAGTATGGCATTTTAGGGGTCTCGCGTTTCGCGTTTCATGATACTGAACTAGTTTGCTGTCTCGGTGATATCGGGTGATCTGGTCGCGAAGATAAAACGATGAAGGCCCCGGGTCGGTAAGAAAAAGGTGGGGGTTTTTTTTTCCAATAATGCCACACAAACGTTTATTGAAGCCGATTATTGCATGAGATATGGAAGATGGTGGGTTTAGATGGATTTCATTGAATTCATTTTTAGATAAGATCATCAATAGAATTCTTTTACTTTAGATTCGGTTTGTGTTTGGTTGGTCTTGTTGAGTATGTGGTTTTGGGGATTTGAGCTCGATAATGAGTAGAAGCTTAGACGAGGGTAAGAACGCACGGGTGCTGTGTATAGTTACGAAGGCTGGGTGACGAATGGTAAACTCAATAGATAAAATCCACATCTTGCTGGCGGGACAATCTGGTCTTTTTGAGTCAGTTAAAAAAATGGGTTGGTTATTGATTAAATTCGTACGTTATATAGCTTACTCTCTCGTCCTCAAACTTCTAAACCATTACAAAGAAAAGAACCCCAAGCCAAGCCAAAAGAAAAAATATACAGTTTGATTCTTAAATCCTCTTATCTATATCATTCTAATTTTTTCTGATATTTACCGTACTATCCACCACCGGCATTAAGCAGCCTTACTTAAGAAACCTTTATCAACCGTACAAATGACCCTATTTCTTTCTTTTTTTCTTTTTTTTTTGAATAAGTACTAACTAAATCTCAGATATCACCCTCTTATAACCTTTTTCAAAAATGTCTGATGAAATGATCAAGGACGAAACCCGATTCGCTGAACGACTCGAAAGATTCAGATCGCAATCACCCCGTCCTGATCGTGATACCTCGCGCGCTCGTAGTAAATCGCGTTCTCGTTCGCGTTCCCCTCGTCGTTCCAGTTTTAGTCGTGATCGCGACCCGCGTGGCTCGCGTGGTGGTAACGATTACGGCCGTAATAACGGTGGTGAGTACCGTGGTAATAATGATCGTAGAGGTGGCCGTGGATCATTCGGTAGCCATGATAGATACCGTCCCTCGCGTCGGTATTCGCGTTCGCCTCCCCGTCGTCGTGAAAGATCGCCCTTTGGTGATCGTGAAAGAAGTAGTAGATTTAGTGATCGTCGTGGTGGTGATCGTCGTGATCGTGCCCCTCCCTCGCGTTCAAATCAGAGCAAAAACCCCGAATGTCGCGTTTACGTTGGTAACTTGGCTTACGAAACTAAGTGGTATCAACTCAAGGATTTCATGCGTGAAGCCGGTGAAGTCGTATTCGCTGATGTCTTAACTATGAGAAATGGTAGATCTAAGGGTAGTGGTATCGTTGAATACGCTACTAAGGAACAAGCTGAAATTGCTATCAAGACATTGTCCAATAAGCATTTGTTGGGTAGAGAGTTATTCCTCAAGGAAGATCGTGACCCGGCTCTTACCGGTGAAGGCAGATTTGGTGCCGGCGATGGTGAAGAAAGAAGACCTCGTGAAGACCGTGGTGAACGCGAAGAAAGAAGACCTCGTGAAGACCGTGGTGAACGTGGTGATAGATTTGGTTCCTCGGCTCGTGGTATTCCCGCTGGTAGTGTTCAATTATTTGTATCGAATTTACCCTTCCGTGTCACTTGGCAAGATATGAAGGATTTATTCAGGGATTGTGGTTCAGTCTTACGTACTGATGTTCAAACTACCCCCGATAGAAGATCCAAGGGTTGTGGTACTGTATTATTTGAAACTAAGGAAAGTGCCGAAGAAGCCATTGCTAAATTTAATGGTTACGTATGGGATGGTCGTCCCCTTGAAGTTCGTGAAGATAAATTTGTCTCTAGTGGTAGTAACCCCCCTCCTAGCAGACCGGCTCGTTTGATTAATGAATTCACCGATAACGCCACTGGTGATGGTGAACCCAGTGATACTATCTTTGTTGGTAACTTACCCTGGGCCACCTCCAACCAAGATTTAGTCGAATTATTCGAAACTGTTGGTCGTGTAGAAAGAGCCGAAATTCAATACGAATCTAACGGTAGATCCAAGGGTAATGGTGTTGTTAAATTTGATACCCCCGCGTCTGCTGAAATCGCTATATCTAAATTCACTGGTTACAATTACGGTAATCGTAATTTACAATTATCCTATGTTCAATACGATACCCCTAGTCGACAAACATCAAACACGGGTCGTCGTGATAGTTATGAACGTCGCAGTAGTAATGTTGATATGGAGCGTAATCTTGAAGATCAAAATGATTCTATGGTTGAAAATATTACCTTTGGAGTTCCTATGACTGAACCTGAAGTAACTGAATTCCGACCCCAAGTTGAAGATGAAGTGGCTGATATCCCCGTAGTCCCATCTCAAGAAGCCGTTATTCAAGATGATGGTATGGATGAAGATTTATAAATGAAAATAAGTAAACAAAAATTATGTGTATTATTTATGTAAGAATAAACTAGTGAAATTAAATAGGAAAGTGTCTTTTGAGATAAGGGGGGGTGAAAATAGTAAAAAACAAACTCATTGAGTGGAGACCCTCAGCGATAAAAAACCAACGTGATGACGGTGGTTCTTTTTAATAGGTTAGCGTTATATTAGTAGCTAAATAAGATAGATTTAGTTTCTTACAGACAACCATAGTTGAAACAATCTTAGCCTAATCTTCATTATCAGATATTTCCTGGTTGAAAGAATGTGCATACTTAAATGAGGTTATAGGTTTAAAAAGGGAATTAAATAAAAAAATATTTTGATATTAAAGGTTTTGAGTTTGTATTTTTTATGGATAAAAAAATTATGAGAAAAATATGTGATGTATAACTAGAAAAGGAACGCAAGCTGAAAATTGAAAAAGGACATTAATCTCAAAGAAAGTTAAAAGAAATGGCAGTATCCAAGGTAAAATCAAAATACTTTGGAAAACGAGGAAACAGAAGAGAATTTTCAATCTTAAAAATGTGCAAAAAATAACCTTCCTGAATAAAATAACCAACAGGAGAACCAAATGAAAAAATTCACTCGCAAAGGCAAGCAAAAAGAACAACCTTCCTCGATTAAATCAACTATTAGTTAGAGATGACAGGACAATCGCCCAGTAAGGTAACTTCCTACCTTCCTATCGTCCATCCACCGTTCATCGTTCATCATCGACCTTTGTCAATCATCCACCTTCGCCGACCATCCCGATAGAACCAAATACTTCTCCACCTCGGTCTCCTTGCCCACCTCCTCCTCACCCTCAAACTTCAACCTATACTTGCCATCCCTTCTAAACCCACACACCTCGGCTTTATAAAACGTTGTGGTCTCGGGGTATCTCGCCAAGACAACGGACCCAGTTGGGATCGTCGGGAGGTACTTTGTCTGATCGTGCGAGGGTATCACGATAATATCCTTAAGTTGGGCGCGGTAAGTTTGGCCCAAGTTCCCGTTCTCGTCTGGTTCGGGATCGCGAACTTCGAATGTGAATGGAGTTTGTGGGGTAGCAGGGGTTAGTAGTTTGGTTACTTCACATTGGATCCATTCCTCCTCTTCGTTGGACTCTGGTTGTTTGGGTAGGCGGAAGGCTACCTGGGATCCAATCTTGGGCAATTCGCTATTTAGGGTCGAAATTAGTTCAGTGGGTTTTTCGATTGTTGGATTATTAGTATCTACCAATTCAGTTTTATCTTCTACCGCGGTGTCCTTCTTTTCTGAATCACCATAATTAAAACTATTATCACGACGCTTTTTCCGTGGTTCAAATGGTATATTAGATCCGAGTGATATCGGCCGTCTATTATTACTTTGTTCATCGAAATCAGATTGTTTAAGCGCCATAAGAATACTAATTGACTCTAAAGCCTGATTGATTAAATTCTTCTCGGTATCCGCGTACTTCTTGTCCTCCATATAAAGTTCCAACAAATGAGAAATATTAGTTGCGATATTTTCATTATATTTATCCTCTATCGTGTCATCATGCGACTCCACAAGACTCAAAAAATGGTGTAAAAACGCATTAGAGTCATTTAGCGTAATTCTATTTTGACTATTATTCCCACCACTGGATAAATCCTTAATGTATCGAGCGGTCTTTTGTGCCGATTTACCGATATCCGCTAAATTGACTACATTGGTTAAAATTTGCGAATATAGTTTATTCTGCGTATCATGATCGGTGATATAATAGGATGAATTGCCGGAGGCTGTGGATGATGGAATGGTCTTAGCCGAGGATAAACCATTGGACCCCGTCGCTCCATCGAGGTTATTGGCAAGGGAATCTTGTATATTAGACCCTGAGAGGGTAGATGATCTAGATCGGCCAGCTCGGGACATTTTTTGGGGTATATATTCAGTAGTTGGGCGAGAGTGTAGTAGTAGTGACGAGTGATGATGATGTGGTGGGAGAAAGATAATGAGTAATATTAACATATATGTCAGTATTTTCACACTATCTCTTTTTTTTTATAATATTGATAATTATTTATTCTACTAGAAATATATACATAAAAACACATTGATATAGACCTGTCTAAACTCTTCTGTGCGAAGGGGACTTGGTACCACCGAATTTTTCCTTGGTACCGTCGGTAATACGTTCGATGAGAGGTCTTAACTTTGTACCCTCTTTACCCAAGAGAGCCGTTTCAAAGGCTTGACGGCCCTTACCAAAGCCACGTAGTACGACTTCGATCTTATGGTCGAGTAAACCCTTTTGTTCCATCAGGGCGAACACACGCGACGATACTTGGAATCCCGCTTCGTATTCGTGTTGCTGTGTACCCTTGAATCCTAAACGGCCGGAAGAACAGTGAATTTTAATCTCTTGCGGCGCCCGGAGCTTTTCTACAAATAATTGGTGCTCGGGGATACCCTTCTGTCCCGGGCCCACTCTTTGGTATTCCGAACATAAAGTGACATGAGTGTTGTTACGGGTGAATTTACCGTAAAGCACATAACGAATGGTCTTCTTACCGTTGGATACGGATTCGGTAGGGGTAGAGCTCGAGGGAGTAGATGAGAAGATGGATCGCTTCAACGCGGAAGGCGCGGCAGTGGTCGCGGTGCCTTGCTTAGGTTCATTCCTTAAATATCCTGAGATAAATTTATTCATATCGTCCTGGGGTTTACTCACTGAAGCGGTGGTTAGCATAGAATCAGACAATTTTAAACCACAAAGCCCAACTTACCACTAGAGTTGAAACGCATACCGACCGAGGCCAGCCCCCATCTGGGGGCCGAGCGTAATAAACTAGCCGATTGAAGCGCTAAACGAGACATCATATATAGGTAATAAACGAATAAAATAGGCCAAGATCAGTAGTAAAGAGACAGACGAAATCGCTGAAGCGAAAGAAAAATTGACGGTCCCGGCTGAGTCAGCAGGCGCGTTGTAGATGTGGTGGCCGATAGCGACCGATATGGAGCGATGGCGCGAGATTGCTAGTTCTTGACAGTGTTTGACGGTTTAATGATAAATTATACAGATATCGACGATTACGCCTGGCACATTTATACATTCGTGGCCATTCTCGTCGCAGCCGGGGCGTACTGGTCCCGAGACCATTGGAGTAAGTAGTGTCGCCGTTGCTTTTGTTGGCTAAAAAGACTAACTCCTTAGTCCCTCATGTGGCCCGATTTATACCCATTCTGGCCTCGTATCGATCATTGGCCCTGTCGCCCGCGAATGAATCGTTCCGTAATGATATTCAATTAGGGCTAAGTTCCTCGAATTTTGACCTAGAGGAGAATATTAGTAATTATGATCAACGCGCCGGGTTGGATGAGGTGTCCAAGCGGGAGATTCTTAATCTGATGGATCAGAATGACGGGTATACTTTTGATCAGGCGAGATTGGTCTATTCGCAGCAGCAGATGCTGTTGAATGGTATTGGTATGTATAAGTGGACGCTGGACTATGGAAGATGGATGGTGAATGATGGACGGTGGAACGTGGAAGGTGCCAGGTGGACGATGGAAGGTTGCCGAAGGACGGTTGCGGAAGGTTATCTACTGTTCAGTTCAGGAAGATTCGGTTACAAGGTAGAGAAAGGTTATCTACTTTCCAGTTCACTCATTTAAAGGTGGAAAGTAGAGAAAGGTCATTTACTAGTTCACTCTATGAAGGACTTTCCTACTTCCTCTCAAAATAAGATTTTAATTGCAGAACTCAGGATAATATAACGATTTATTGGATAATGGATAATCCCCTTTTTTCAATTGACTTGATTATCTGACAAGTTTGCGACTTAAACGAGTTTGTGGGTGAACTTTTCTTCCTAAAGCGGCGGGGGTCACTAAGCTTGATTGATTGATAAAGTGACAAGTAGAAATTAGAGAACATGCTGAACTTACCAATCCCTGATTAGTTAGAACTAGTTCGCTTGATGGGTTTGGTTTGGTCCGGTAAAGCATGGAACAATAACTCACTTGTATTGACAATCATTAGTTTGCTAGATGGTTATATACTACCGTTTAGTTGGCCTTTGTATTGAACATTCAATGTTGATTCCTGAGCTGATTGATAACTGAACTGAGCTGAGCTGAGTCTGTTTCATTTATTTGATATTGTCTGCCCTTTACTTATCTCAGTATCTAATTGGAACCAACTGTCTACACTCATTATCTCTGGCTCTGTGCGTTGCTTCAGTCACTCTCTGGTTTCTTTTACATTCACCTTTTAATTCCCCACAATGAAGTTTATTTTATTGATTCTCATACTAACTATTTCTAGACCATGAAGGTATACCACAGGATCCCAAGGCCATTTTCTTTGGTTCGCGGAGTTAGCTTAATATATAAATACAAATAAATACAAATAAATACAATACTCAAGTCAGGGTAACAGATCGAATCATTTTGTTTTTTCGTTTTTTCGTTTTTTCGTTTTTTCGTTTTTTCATTTTTTCATTTTCATCCCAACTTTTTTTTCATTTTTTTTTGTTTTGTGATTTTCAAATATTTTTATTCTTTAAGCAAAAAACAACAACAAAAACAACGAAAATGGTTCATCACTCTAATAGAAAATACCCTAAGCCGAAAACCAACAAGAAGGTTGTGGCCCCGGCCATCAGCAAGAAGAAGATGGCCGCCGCCGCTTTAGCCGCTGCCTCTCCTGCCCCCGTTGTCGCTGCCCCCGTTGTCGCTGCCCCTAAGAAGACCATCGTCAAGAAGACTGTGGTTAAGAAGACTGCTACTAAGGCCAAGTCCGTTGCTGCCTCCTTGGCCGCCACCACCAAGGCTGACGATTTTGAAGCCCTTCCTTCTAGTGATGATGAAGAAGAAAAGAACGGTTTCGAAAGTACCGATGATGAAGAAGAAGTTGAGGAAGAAGTTGAAGAAGAAGAAACTGAAGAAACTGAAGAAGTCGCCGATGAAGGTAAGACTAGTCAATTCGAAAACCTCAAGATTCCTACGCCTGCCGCTGCCACTGCCGCTACTGCTAATGATTCTAATGTCATTTACGTCGGCCGTGTTCCCCATGGTTTCTACGAATCCCAAATGCGTGCCTACTTTGGTCAATTCGGTACTATCCTTAAACTCAGATTATCGCGTAATAAAAAGACCGGTAAGAGTAAGCATTTCGCTTTCTTGGAATTTTCTACCCCCGATGTCGCTCAAATTGTCGCTGATACTATGGATAATTACCTCCTTTTCGGTCATATTCTTAAATGTAAAGTCGTACCTAAGGATAAAATTCATGAGGATTTATTCGTTGGTGCTAATAAGACTTTCCGTGCTATCCCCTGGGGTAAGATCGCTAAACATAAGAATGATTCCCCCAAATCTGCTGCCAAGTGGGAAAAGTTAACTAAGAAGAACGTGGATAAGAGCCAAAAGAAGAAGGAAATCTTGGCTGAATTGGGTATTAATTACTCTATTTAAGAAGGGTTTCATCATTAAGTTTTGAAATGGTGTAGAATTTTCTCTCATGTATTTGTTTCTCGAGCTGTTATGTATATTACTAGAATAAATTAATTAAAAAAAAAAATCAGAACAAAATGATGTTGTTTGAGTTTTATAAACTTGCAAACTAGCCAAGCCACTAATAGTTTGAGATATAACTCGTTAAGTTTAAATCTATTTTCATATTATTAAATTAATTTAAAATTGACTTTGTTATTTTTATAAACCTACAAACCTTAAGCCTATTCAAATTTGGAACACCTTTTAACCACGACAACAATAACTAAAATAAAAATTAAAAAATATATAAAAGCCATATAATCAAATCTTCTCAATTATGAGCATAATTTTAATAAATAATAAAACGTAAACCTTCCTCGTATAAAATATAAAAACAATAATCCATAGTCTACCGCTTAGTCAGCCGATCTACCTACATAAATCAATAAACGCGTAATAACCACAACACCACTTCAAACCACTACAAACCACTACAAACCACTACAAACTACCTGTTCAAAATGACATCAGTATCGACGGAAGATTTCCCCGAAGAATGGACTAGCGACGCCAATGAAGCCCTTGAGATTAGTCTGGTGGATTCTTCCCTCCCGCCTAAGTCAGAATCATTCTCACCCCAATTCACTTATCCTATATATGGCGAGGCGGAACGCATATACGGATACAAGAATATCAAATTAGACTTGAAATTTGACGCGACGCATTTATTACCCTTAGTTCAAACGAGTTACGAGTCGAAATTGAAGACGGTAGAATTAGACAACCCCACGGAGACATTACTCCAATATCTCCCCGAGGATACATTCCAAGACGCGACCCAATGGAACAAACAAAGGCAATTAGAATCAGCGACATTTCGAATCCCGGGCAAGATCGTGTCTACGTTCCAACAAGATGATGAGGAATATACTATTCACCAAACCACACTGAAGGACGCCACCAGCCGGACCTTATTAGCGCGATTCCAGATCCTCAATCTTCTCTTCATCGAGGCCGGGTCTTACATTGATCACACGGATGATCGCTGGCAGATTTATTTACTTTATAATGGCGGAGATAAATTCGTGGGCTTTTGTACGATTTATCCCTACTTCTATTTCAACGATGTGGCCACGCATGATGCCCCGGGTGGTGAGGACAATACCAGAAATAAAATATCCCAGTTTGTGATCTTGCCGCCTTATCAGGGGAAATTACTCGGTTATCAATTGTATAAAACCATCTATGAGATATTCATGGCAGAGACTACCGTGAGGGAGATTTCGGTAGAGGATCCCTGTGAGGCGTTTGATGACCTGAGGGATCGTTGTGATTTGGAGAGATTGTCCAAGGAGGGTGTGTTTGATAGTCAAAAGAATGGTTTCGGACAGGATACTGTGGACAGAGAGTGGATGGAGAGGGAAAGAATTAAACATAAAATGGCTCAAGTAAGTTAAATTTGTTGCAAGCCTGCGATTGTGCATGGTTAGACTTTGTGAAATGGGGGGAGGGGGAGGTATTTGGTGGCTGGACTTTTAATCGCTGGACCAATTGATCTATCGACAGTGATATCCAGAATTCGGCATCTCTCTAACCCTTCTTAATTGTTTTATTAAATTTTTTTTATTCATACTAACAAAATAGCGGCAATTCGAACGATGCGTGGAAATGGCACTTTTACACTACAATAACCCCCAAAACGCCAAGGCCCGTCAACGACTACGACTATTGATTAAACAACGGGTATACGCTCGTAATAAAGATCTTTTATCCGATCTCACCGATGATGAACGTAAGGATAAACTGCAAGAGACTTATTTACGTATGATCGAGGACTATCAACGAATCATTAAGCCGGTTAAATTTACGCAGTACGAATCCGCAACCCCGCGGGGCAAAAAACGATTCGGTGAAGGTTTATTAAATATATTTAAACGCAGTAAAAGTTAGCAAAAGTTTTAGTCTATATACTAATAATAATAATAATAATAATAAATTGTATAGTTAAGGGAAAAAAACACGGCATAATTGTCACAACGTCGCGGCATATCGCCTCCTGGGACATCTTCTCGTTTGCCCTCAGCCAGAGAGCCACTCATCACTACTACTACTACTACTACTACAAGTTATAGAACAAATATACAATGGAACGATTACAAAGAATGTTAGGTCAAGGTGGCGCCGGTATGGGCGTCCCCCAGGGCGATCAACCCGTCGTGGACAATAGTGAAACCGTGTACATCTCGTCCTTGGCGCTTTTGAAAATGCTCAAGCACGGTCGGGCTGGTGTGCCCATGGAGGTCATGGGACTGATGTTGGGTGAATTCGTTGATGATTTCACCGTGGTGGTTAAGGATGTATTTGCTATGCCTCAATCCGGTACGGGTGTCTCCGTCGAAGCGGTGGATGATGTCTTCCAGGCGAGAATGATGGATATGCTTAGACAGACCGGTAGAGATGAGATGGTAGTGGGTTGGTATCATTCGCATCCCGGTTTTGGATGTTGGTTATCCAGTGTGGATATCAATACACAACAGTCGTTTGAACAATTGAATAAAAGAGCTGTGGCCGTGGTGGTTGATCCAATTCAATCGGTTAAGGGTAAGGTTGTTATCGATGCCTTTAGATCAATTAACCCTACTACGATTATGATGGGTCAAGAACCGCGTCAATCGACATCTAATGTGGGTCATTTGAATAAGCCATCCATCCAAACGTTAATTCACGGGTTAAACCGTCATTATTATTCAATTAATATCGGTTATAAGAAGACAGAATTAGAAGAGAAGATGTTACTCAATTTACATAAACACGAATGGTCATCGGGTTTAAAGGTTCAAGATTATGAGATCCATGATCATGAGAATACCGAAGCCGTGCAACAGATGGTCAAGTTGGCTACTCAATACACCGAAAGACTTAAGGAAGAAAAGGAATTGACTGAAGATCAACTCAAGACGAGATATGTCGGCAAGCAAGACCCTAAGAAGCATTTAGAAGAGGCCGTTGAAAAGAGAATTGAAGAAAACGTGGTTTCGCTGATCGCGGGTAACGTTAATACCGTTTCCTTCAAGTGAGCGGAAGGCGTCTCTAGTCTATATTATACTGTATTTCTCTGTTGTCCCATATAATTAATTCTATACCAATAAATTCTGCTGTGATCGCCCGTATCTTATCACCAGTCTTAGTAAGCGCCAAACGCCGGTTAGAGACCGCTGGGTCTTCAGAGCTTCCGCGCCGCCACACAAGACGAGCCACTACGGCGACGACGGCGACGACGACCAAAATTCATCGATCTGTATATATATAATGGAGGCGGTTAAGAGTTTAGTGCGATATGTGACTCGTGGGTTCTACGACAAGAATTTGATTCTTATTATGGATGCGTTGCTGATCCATACGGTTCTGCTGGACGATGAATTGTCGCATCTTTTAGGTATTCAACGTAAGGAACTTCGCCAGTTGTGCGCCAAGTTAAAGGAAGATAGACTTTTGACCGAGTAAGTCCTTTAATGATTTATATTGTTTTCTTTATTCTATTTTACTAACGTTAGTAGTCATGTGGAAAAGGTGGAGGGACCCGTGAATCGACCCATCCATAAGACCTACTACTATATTCACTACACGGAGACCATCGATGCTATAAAATGGAAGATGCACGGTATTGTCGATGAGATCAAGGAAAAGATCGGCCGCGAGGCCCGCCCTCAGGGATATGTATGCTCGTTGTGTCATAAGCAATATACATCATTAGAGGCTATGGCCAATATGTCACCGGATGGCTTTAATTTCGCGTGTGACGTCTGTGGTACCTTATTGCAGGAAGATGAAGCTGGTAATGAATCCAAGGCTAATCAGGAAAAGATCGGCCGATTAATGGGTCAGATTCAACCGATTATCGATATTTTAAAACAAATTGACGATACCTTCATTCCGGAGAATACATTTGAATCATCACTGGCCGGTGCCCTACCGGCTAATATCTTACATAATGCCAATAACGGCAATAACGGTGGTTATAACGGTAGTAAGATTAAGATGGCCCGGGCTGGCGCCGGCAATAAGACGTCATTATTGGTTAATATCACATCCACGCAAGAGAACGCCGAACGCGAGAAGGAAGCCAAGAAGGCCAAGGCTATTTTGGCCGAACAAAATGCTTTACCAGCGTGGCATATGGAATCTACTGTGGGTAAATCATTATTGGAGGATATGGAAGACGATGGTAGTGTTAATGATATCAAGCTAGAATCACACCATGTGGAAAGCGCGGGTACTACATTATCGGCAGGATCATTTAATGTGGAGAATACGGCTACGGTGTCGGTCTCGAGTAATGATACGGAGATGACAGATCAGAACGCGGAGGATGCTCTAGCGGCTTACTATGCCCAGTTAGAGGCTAGACAACAGGAGGAAGAGGAGGAAGAGGAGGGAGAAGAAGAAGACGACGACGAAGAAGAAGAAGAGGAGGAGGAAGAAGAAGACGATGAAGAGTTTGAAGATGTATTGACCGTGGAAACTAATGGGGTAGCTCCTGTGGTCGCAGGCCCGGCTTCTGGGATGGTAGTTGAGGAGGCTGACTTTGATGATGATGATGATGAATAGGAAAATGGAAGGCTGGAAGGATAGGAGGTTGAAGATGGCTGGAAGGTCCCTTTGGAAGGTATTCATCAAAGTTCCAATTACCCACATTATTCACATTGTTCACATTACTCATATTACTCACATTACTCACATTACTCACATTGCTCAAGCCGCCATGGTTTATCACCCTATTGTATATTATCTTGTTAACGCATATCTACAATCTATAACATATGAATAATATAGTATAAATTTAAATTCATGTAAACTAAAGATCGCACGCAGTTGAGGAAGGTGGCAGGTAAGGTTGGGGAATGCCAAGCTTCTAAATGCCAAGCTTCTCAAAGATAGCCCTCTCAGAGGTAATCCTCTCAAAGACAGCCCTCTCAGAGGTAACCCTCTCAAAGACAACCATCTCAGAAACAATGCCCTCAAAGACAGCCTTGAACACAAGACATTGTGGTATGTAAACAGTAAACAACGTGTGGTTACCCGGCCCGGAACCGCCCGGGTCACCCACCGAATAATCCCGAAAACGCAAAAAACGCAAAATCCCAACGGCTTCCGGCGAATTTCCGACCCGACCGAAATTTTGAGATGTTTATTTGTTGTTAAAAAATCTGCCCTTTCCCCCTTTCTTTTCCTCCTTCTCCCCTCTTTTTTCTTCTTTTCTTCTTCTTCAAGTCAACGTCAACGTCGATATATAACATATATTTATTCGAAATGGTCTTCACTCCTTCTTACTGGATCCAATCCGCCGCTGAAAGAAAGCCCACTGGCATTAAGTTATATTCCCCTGAATACTATGCCGCCTGTACCGTTGGTGGTATCGCCGCCTGTGGTCCTACCCACGCCCTTGTCACCCCCCTTGATTTAGTCAAGTGTAAGAGACAAGTCGACCCCAAGGCCTTCACCGGTAACGTGCAAGCCTGGAGATCCATCATCGCCTCCCAAGGTCTCGGTGGTATCTTCACCGGTTTCGGTGCTACCATCATCGGTTACTCTGCCCAAGGTGCCGGTAAGTACGGTTTCTACGAACTCTTCAAGAAGTCCTACTCTGATTTAGTCGGTGAAGAATACGCCACCAAGTACAACACCTTTGTTTACTTGGCCGCCTCTGCCTCCGCTGAAGTTATCGCTGATGTTTTCCTCTGTCCTTGGGAATCCCTTAAGGTTAGAACCCAAACCTCCAACACCGTCTACTCCTCCGTTTTCGATGCCTGGAAGAAGGTTACCGCCGTTGAAGGTGTTGCCGGTTTATACAAGGGTCTTGCTCCCCTTTGGGCCAGACAAGTTCCTTACACCATGGTTAAGTTTGCTTCTTTCGAAAAGACCGTCCAAGCCATTTACTCTTACCTCCCCAAGGCTAAGGAAGACTACTCTCTCCTTGCCCAAACTGGTGTCTCTTTCCTCGGTGGTTACATTGCCGGTGTCTTCTGTGCCGTTGTTTCCCACCCTGCTGATGTTATGGTCTCTAAGATTAACGCCGAAAAGCAAGCCGGTGAAACCATGGGTGCCGCCGTCGGCCGTATCTACAGTAGAATCGGTTTCGTTGGTCTCTGGAACGGTCTCCCCACTCGTATTGTTATGATTGGTACCCTTACCGGTCTCCAATGGCTTCTTTACGATTCCTTCAAGGCCGCCGTTGGTCTCCCCACCACTGGTTCCAAGAAGTAAATCGTGTTAGAATTATTGCCCGAATTTGAATAAAATTTATATATATATATATTTATAACTATATACTAGATCTTTAATGTTATTATGTTAATTCCCTTATCTATCTATGATTGAAAAAATGAAAAATTTACCAGAGATGGATGGATCTCGACATATGGCTTATCGGTGACGTGATCCGAGCCTGCAGAATTCCGCAGCTGACTAAGCCACAGGCTCCCGGCTCTTCTGGCTTTGCCGTCGTTGGCTGCCTAATTGTTTGTACGTTTGCACGTTTGTGAGTGAAACCAGTCAAGTCAACGTCTGGCCAGTAATTATACAACAACACCCTTCGCAAACCTCCCTGTATTGCTCGCATAGACCATATATTTTGGTTTGCCTAACACAGGAAAGCGAGTTTTGTAAAGGTTTTCATCCGTATAAGCCATAGATTATGCAACTGCAACCAAATGGTACTTGCTTATCGGTAATGTAGTTGATTTCTCATTTAATCCTTAACCCATTAATCCATCCAATCTTAGTTCCCCACGGCTGTATTCAGGAAAACTTTTTGTCTTTTTTTAAAATAGAATTTTTATTAACAAGAATAACCGTATTCAAACTGATTAACGGGAAACCGTTTTGGGTGTTTGTGGTAAGACAGCCATGTAAACAACTCGGACTTCTATCCCGAAACTCTAATAAGCTCAGTCCCGGTGAGGTTTTTTTTTTTTTTTCCGTAGCCATACCTTGAAAGTAGGTATGATATGTCATAAAACTAAACCGTTGTCTGCGGCCATATCCACTGGAAATCACGATTTCCCGTCCGATCAATCATAGTTAAGCCAGTGAGAGCCTTCATAAGTACTACGGTGGGAGACCACGTGGGAACATAAGGTGCTGCAGTCTTTTTTAGTTTATTTCCTATATTTTTTGTTGGAAATGTATCAGATTTAATCCGTATATTATCATCAAAAACCAAAAATATACGATCTTTGGTTATGTGTTGGAACCGCATAATAATTGTACTTTGGGGACGTCTTCCCAATTCGTAGTTTGGGTCGCAACTGGCCATCGCTCTTTTTGTACGAGAAATAAGCTGTCCTTGATTTGATACTCAATCACTCATTCCCCGAAATCGATTGGGTTCATTTCTCATATCTACTGTCACCCTGCTCTACATTTTTAGAGGAAAAAAGGAAACTAATATAGGTATTTTTTAATATACATGTATATTTCACTTAGGTTCAAATAATAAGAGTTTAAATTTCACTTAGGTTCAAATAGTAAGAGTTTAAATCGAAAGCTTATCTTAATAAGGTTGATTCTATTCGCACATCCTCTGAAATTATTAATAATTTTCGCCTTATTCTTAATATCTGAAATGAAAACAAAGCAATAGATTCAAAGAAATTATCTTCTCTAGTTAGGGGTTATTATGCAATACCTATACAGGGTAGCAGAGCGTATATAAACCATTAGTAAATCTAATCCGAATAGTTTAGTTTTGATTAATCATACTCACTAAAATGAATAGTCAACTAAAGAAACATTTGTTAATTCAATTTTGGCAATTTTAGATTTTCACTTATGTAACTACATTCGGACCGGGCTCTCCACATCTTTGAAAGAGCGGCAAAAAATAAATTCAGGGAGCTCAATTTCAGTCAAACTCAATTAACCATTAATCTAATCACAAATATAACATATTGAAATATAATCCCGGTTCTATTTGGTTCACCTCACTTCTCAACTGTCAAGATCTACTGTGGACCAAATGGCTAATAGTGAAGCCAGTCACCGGAGGGAGATTCACACGTAATACACGTCAATACGTCCTGCGGCCTGGCTTGGGTCTTTTGGGTGGGGTTGGGCCAGATCCATCCCACCACCTTACCTCCATAATTCACTAGGTCGATTAGCCTTGCTATCAAAACTAGCCCGATACCCTATCTATCGAGATATTTGTCCTTTACGCGGTGGAACTATCTATATATTGAGTTATTATCCTTAAGTTTAGATATTTCGTAATGCCATCTGCGTTTATTGGCGTATATAAAGTCCTTTATGACTACCAAGCGGCCACGCCGGAAGAACTCAGTGTCCAGCCGGGTGATTTAGTTTACGTCTTAGAAAAGTCATCTGAAGATGATTGGTGGACGTGTAAAAAACGAGTTGAAGTTGGTAGTGACCAAGAAGAACCCATGGGTCTAGTGGCCAGTACCTATATTGAGGTGGCTCCTGTTGTCGGCCAAGCTAAGGCGGCTTTCGATTATGATCAACAAACTGACGAAGAATTATCATTTGAAGAAGGTACCTTATTTAATATCTATGATGTTAGTGATCCGGATTGGATTTTAGCCGGGAACCCATCTAAGGGAGAATTTGGTTTTATCCCTAGTAATTATATAGAATTTACTGATTCCAAATCAGCGACAACTTCATCGGCCCCGGTTGTGGCCCCGGCCCCGGTTGTGGCTCAGGCCCCGGTTGTAGCCCCGGCCCCAGTTATTGCCGCGGCCCCCGTATCCGCTTATATTCCACCCCCACCTCCTCCTACGTTTATACCCAAGAAGTCCGAGCCCATTTCTGAAGTCGAACCTGAAAAGGAACCCGAAAAGGAACGGGAAGTACGTGAACGTTATTATAGTGACGAAGAGAACAATTATGATGATAACAACAGTATTCAAGATGAAGCACCTCCTCCTATGCCTACGCGACCTAAGAGTGAAACTGATCGTCCCCGTGGTAATACAATGGCCTCGCCATCGAGTCCTCCTCCTCAATCGCAACGTCTCCAGGACTTTTACGATTGGCAAGTCCAGGAAGTGGAAGGACGTAAAAAGTCCAAGGCAACGTTGAGTGTAGGAAACGGTCTTATTTCCATCTCCTTGGCCAAGGGTGAAAGTAATCAATGGGCTATCCCCGATTTGATTAATTACAACTTAGAGAAGAAGCATGTTTTCCTAGATTTCCGTAACCCATCGGGATCTTATGATCTGCACACAGGGTCGCATGATGTCTCTATCAAGATCGTCGAAATTTTGAGTGAATTGGTTGGCGCCAACAAGGCCAACGGACTACGTGAGGTCTATTCAGCTGCTCAATCCGGTTCCGGTAAAAAGTCTGGAGGTAAAGCCGGTAAAGCAGTTTATGATTTTGAAGCTCAGGGAGATGATGAAGTCGATATTAGAGAAGGAGATTCTGTTACCATTTTAGACGACGTGGCCTCCGAGGATTGGTGGAAAATTGAAAACGCTAATGGTGAAATTGGCGTGGTACCCTCCAGCTTTATCGATATAGTGGGCGGTAGCCGTACCGAAATCGCTCCCTTGGCAGCCACCCCTACGGGCCGTCAACGATTCAAGGATAAGATCATGGCGAAATTACAACGACAGAATACGTCATCCAACGCGGCCAAGCGCGAAGAACAAGAAGAACGTAAGCGGTTGGAAAATCAAAGCTTATCCATGAGCGCCAAGCGGGCCGTGGCTAATTCGGCTTCTCAGGGTTCCCCCGAAAAGAGCCGTGGTCGCCGTAATAGCCGTGCTGATAGCACTAACGGTGACTACGGCCGTAGCCGTAGTCGTGGCCATAGTCGTGGTCCCGATTATGATAGTTACCACAATGGTAAAAAGTCAAAACGACCCTCAAAGGCCAAGTTAAGAATGTGGACAGATATTTCTGGTACTTTCCGCGTGGAAGCTCAATTATTGGGTGTATCAGATGGTAAAATCCATTTACATAAAGCTAATGGCGTTAAGATTGCAGTGGCGGCCGACAAACTCTGTTTGACTGATTTGGAGTTCGTTGAAACCGTTACCGGTTTGAGCTTGATTAAACCCAACAAGATTAGCTCGAAACGTGATAAGACCAAACCGAGTCGCCGTCAAGAAGAATACTATTATGACGAGAATGTGGTTGAAAAACGAGAAAAGATTAAAGTCCCCGGTGGAATCAGTGCTCAAAATACCGGTAAAATGAACCGTAGTAAGTCAATTAGTGAACGTGAAGAACGTGAAAACCGTCGTCAATCTGAAAGGGCTGTATCGCCCCCCGCGAACTTGAAATCGGCCAACCCAGTTACCCCCGTGCCTATTTCAAAGTATATCCCCCCTATCGAGCCTAGTTATGATTGGTTTGGATTTTTCCTCGAGTGTGGTATTGATATTAATAACTGTCAGCGTTACAACAATCTTTTCCTCAAAGATCAAATGGACGAGAGTATCTTGGAAGATATAACCCCCTCAGTATTACGTACTCTGGGTCTTAAGGAAGGTGATATTCTGCGAGTGGCTAAGAAACTGGACGAAAAGTTCGCTCGTGGTGGCATTTCCGGTTCTGGTGAATTACCCGCACAAAAGACCGGTGGACTATTCAGCGATGAAGTTGGTAATTTGAAAAACAATACTTCTAAGGATGCGTACTCGCGGCCCCAAATGGCTACTAATGTATCATCTACATCAGTGGCTTCTGATGTGGCTGCTGCTAGCTTTAACGCCTTTGAGGATGATGCTTGGGCCGTCCGTCCCTCATCCGCCCCGGCCGTTATCAGTGATTTCGACAATAAACCCCAAGACAAGCCCGTCCAACCCCCTCGCCCCCAACCGTTGGCAGCGGCAAGTGATGCCATGGTATCGACGACATCATTGTCTTCTATCCCTTTGACCCCTCAACCTGCATCATCTGCTGTGTCCACCAGTGAATCCCAACCCCAGGTACGTCAAACCCTGGATCCTTTCAAGACGGGTCCTCAGACTATCAATGATCAAAAACCCCTGGTGGGTGTACAAACGGGTGGTACAGTTATTCACCCGATTATTTCTGTCAAGACTGGTCCCGATGGTACTATTTTGGGTATCAACAGCCAACCATCAGGTTATGTGGTTTCTCAGACTACCGGAGGGTTTATTAATCCTGCCACTAATACGGGTGGTTTTATTAATCCTGCTTTAACTGGTGGTTTTATTAATCCTGCTTTAACTGGTGGTTTTATTAATCCTGCTTTGACTGGTGGTTTTATTAATCCTACGACTACGGGTGGTTTCGTTTCTATTAACCCTACGACTACGGGTGGTTTCGTTAACCCCTTCAACACCAACGTTGTACCAGTGAGCTCATCTACTACTGGTGGATTCATTCCCATGTCTATGAATCAAGCCAGTCCTGTTCCAGCATCTTACACGCCTACTGCCAATGGTCTTTCAGTATCGGCTTTGAATTTACTTAACATGGGCCGACAACAACAACAACAACAACAACAACAACAATTACAACAACAACAACAATTACAACAACAGCAGCAGCAGTTACAATTACAGCAATTACAACAGCAGCAATTACAACAACAGCAACAGTTACAACAACAATTACAACAACAATTACCCATGCAAATGTCGTACCAAACAGGTTTCGTTCAACAACCTCAACAGACCATGGGTAATTTGAACAACCAATTCCAGAACCTGAACATGAACGGTAATATTACTGGTTTCCAACAACCCCAATTTCAACAATTCCAACAGTTCCAACAACCTCAAAGTTCGTTATACAATAATCCCCTGGCAGCTTATCAACCCTTACAGGCAGAACCCGTGATTCCGTCTACGTCTTTTGGTCAATATCAGGCGCCAACCCAACAAGCCCAACCGTTGCAGAGTCAACCCACAGGTTTCGGGTTCGGTAACGCGCCTGCGACAAGCTTTGGTGGTTTCCAAAACCAACAACAGCCTTTGCAATCTATGCCAACTGGTAAAAGAGCTAATTTACAAAGTGCTACCCCTGATAATCCTTTCGGATTTTAATGATAGAATGTAATGACCTTTTTGATGTCTATATTATGTTGCGCTTTTTATATATTTTTTCTTATTGATTGTTTAGTTTAGTTTTGTTTTATCTTTTGTTTCCCTTCGTTCTGCTTTGTTTTAATAAAATTGTCTTCTTTACAAATTGAACCATATTTTTATATTATTTATTTATTGAATTTCTAATAATGTCGATTTTCGTTCAGATAAGCGTGGCGATAAAAATAGCTACCGATCGCCGGGTTGAGGCTTATGACCTGTTGATCATAGATTACTCGCCTTTCCGACGGCAGACGCGAGCCGACGGATCTCTTATCGCCACTCTGATAAGGATGTAGCAGGCCTATTATGATATAGAAGCAAGGCCAATTATGATATAAAAGCAAGGCCAATTGTAGATTTTATTCTCTCTTTTATTCTTTATTATTCTATAATAATTTCTATATTTTTCATTATAATGACTTACACTACTACTACTATCACTCAAGCCACGCCTAAATCTACGTTGACGGTAACACCGCTGGCGGATGCACCCTTTGGAGCCACTATCCAAATGCCCAAGGGCGTTAGTGATCCCTCCAAACTTAATGATGCCGACTTTCAAGTTTTATTCAAGGCGCTTCATGAGAATCTGGTTATTGTGATTCCCAATCAAGCAGGCTTATCACCGGAATCGCAATATTTATTGACCAAGCGGTTTGACCCCACCACGGATGGGAACTACGGCCATGCAAGTGAGTTCCGCCACGAAAAGTCAATTTTGAGAAAGGATGGCCACTCCGTACCCCGAGTGCCTCAAGTCCAAATCCTAGGTCAGGGCACCTTCTACGATCACGAGGGTTTAGACGAGGTGACACTTACTCATCCTATCCATGATACCTTCCACAAGGAGGTACTTTCGCGGGCTAAACAAGACGCAGGATATACTAAGTTTTACCGTTGGCACATTGATTCAGCGCTGTATGGGCTTTCTCCTCCAGTTTGTACAACCTTATTAGGCATCCATGTGCCCGATGCTACTAGCGAACGCCAAAGAATCCTTTACGAAGACACTAATGAGGAACTTGACATCGCTCAAGGTGCTACCTGCTTCATATCGGGAGCTAGAGCCTTTGAATTACTTTCGGAAGAAGATCAGCAATTGGCACTATCCACCACTGTGATCTACGCACCTCATCCTTATATCTACATCTCTCAAGCCCGGGCCACATGGGACGGTCTCACCATAGAAAACGAAGGAAGGGAATTGCCCCTGGATAGTCTCCCAGAATGGGAAATGGCCAAAATTAAGAAATTGCCCCTTGTGTGGACGAATCCCGTAACTGGAAAACACCATCTGCAGGCGCATGGTTGTTGCGTGTGGAAGTTAGAACGTGGGGATGGCCAAGTGCTCGAACTTGAAGAGGCCCGTAAGGAATTAAGACGACTTTTAAGACCGGCAATTTCGCCTAAGGAGGTTTTGGCTCATAATTGGAAATCAGGTGATTTGGTAATCTTTTATAATCAAGGTGTGCTTCATTCAGTTACTGGTCATTTCGCGGAGGGTCAACGCCGTTTGATGCACCAATGTAATATCGCTTCGGGTAAGGACCCCATATGTACGGTTTAAATTACCAAAAAAAATATTTATAAACATATAAAAAAACAAAAAAAATATATATAAGAAACTTTTTGGTTTACGAGAGATTTCATATAGCCCCATTGCTATCGAAAAAAAATTATAAGCCCAACGGGGGGGTCGAACCCCCAACCTTGTGATGACTTTAATTCTTAATGCAAAGATTTTAAGAGTCACACGCTCTACCGATTGAGCTAGCTAGGCTGGAATTAAAATCAAATATATTTGGTCTCCTATAATATAATTGGAAGAAGTTGAAAAAAAAAGTTAGAAATGAAAAAATCGAGCGGAAAAGAAGATTCCCTCCACCCAAAAATCATAATATCCAAAGTGGAAACGGCTGATAATAAAAGAAGCAAAACTGCTTGATTATAAAAGTATAAGCATATGATATCAATCAATATCATAATAATAGTATAATTTTCTTTTTCTATCAGGGATTTTTCTCTCTAGTTATTCTTATACAGGAGACTTATATATTTATTCTTAAGCAATATAAATAATTTATTTTCTTTACATATTTCATTTAGGGAAGCCGAACTCGATGTTGTTATGATAAGGCAAAGCCGCAAAGAAATATCACCCATAAGGAAAGGATAAACAGATTAAGAAAATAAAAAAAGAAAAAAAGAAAAATTGAGATTGGAAATTAAGTAATTTAATCGGGCAAGGTGAAAATTATGGATTAAGAACAGAAACTAATACATCAATTATTTAAATATTAATATTCAAAACACAAACCATCATCTAAGGTAGTCCGACATACTTTTTCTCCAACACTCTCAAAATAGGGTATGAAAAACCAGCCATACCAGCGCAAAGCCAAATGCCTAAATCAGCACCGTAATCGCCTACCTTTACGGCGACAACCCCCACATAATAGGCCTGGCACATACCAAGGGCAGCACCTGCTGTGCCAATAGCGAATGCAAAAAAAGCTGCATATCCCTTTGGTAATTTTGAAGGCGTATTCCAGTTTCTCCAATCATAAGCATCGTTAAGCCCAGGCAAGTTCTTACGACGGAAGATAAGATTCTCTTCAAGTAAGATAACGAAATATAGCATCGACCAATAACCGATCATAGGCAAGAAATTACCAAGAATTGTAGATAGTTTATCTCTGCCTACTAGGGATAAAACTAAAAATATGATGGTAGAAATAAACGTCCACATGTATCTGGGGATAGCGGAGAAGTATCTACCCATAGTCTGCACGGAAAAGGCAATCGAATAGGTATTAAGAATGTTATTGGAGATCAAAGAGACATAAAGAACGGCAAGTAAAAATTTTCCGCCTCCTTTCCAGGGAGAGAAAGCAGCATCTAACAAACCACCATTACCAAGCGCCGTGTAAGCACTGGCTAAGTCAGGGTGTGAGGCGGCACCAGAAGCAATACAAACCCCCAGAATACCAACAAAGGCAGTAGGTAGGAAGATTCCCATCCAGGTGATTCCTAGAATTTGCCATGAAGGAGTTGCTTCAGGAAGCGTTACGTAATAATCTGAGGCAATGGCAATCCATACAGAAACGATACCAAACGAAGAACTAAAAAAGGACAGCCAGTTACCAATAATGGTCTCTGAGCTACCAGTGGAAGGCACGCTGGGGTCGAAGTTTCTTGCTGAAACGATAAACAGTAAAATAAACGTTATGTTGATAGGCAACGCACAGTAGTTTTCAAACATGGCCACATATTTGATACCATAAATGGCAACAATAAGGGATATAACAGCGATAATGACAATACCGGGTTCAACGGGAACTCTCCCGTTAGATAATGCACTAATGACCTGACCTCCAAATACGCAGTTTACCACTGACCAGCCTAGCAAGGTGATAAAGTTAAGTAAGGATAAGCCTTTAGCAGGCCACCATCCAAAGCAAAATCTAGCACCTACCATTTGTCTAAGTCCTGATCTTGGACCAAATGTGGCACCGTAGGCGGCCACGCCTGATCCCAAAAATACACCAGACAGTGATGAGGATAAACTATCTCTCAACGATAACCCAAAGAGCAAAGGACCCAAAAAGAATCCACTCATAGTTGTCAAACTACCACAAGCTGAAATCCAAACAAATGCTATACTCAAAAGTTGCTTATACCCGCCTTGTCTTTCATACGGTTCTGTACGGTTAATACCATTCATTTCAAGACCATAAGAATCTAATTTTGCGCTGAAATCTTGAAATTTCTGGTACCATTGAGCTAGCGCGGATGGCGGAGTTGACACTGAAGCCATAGAGTTAACTTCGCTTTCAATCTTGGCGTCATTTCCGGTTTGGATTTGAGCTTGATATTTCTCTAAATCTTTTGGCGTATCAGGAAAACTCATTTTCACGCTATAAAAAAAATTCTAAAATTATCCTGCACTAGATAAGGAAGGGCTCTACTATGTTTTGGCAGAAATAGATCAACCCTTTAGAAACGAGATAATATACTCAATACCAGCTGAAGGCGTAAGGGGTTCAGTATATTGGTCAAAAAGTCTCAAAAATGTTCAACAAGAAGGTTGAAGCAAAAAAAATTGAGAACCCGACGTGAGTCTTGCGGGAGCCTCGCCCACACTCTCTCGGTTCATTATATACATAATCTTGAGTCAAGCGGTTGACCCAACAACAGTCAGACTAAACAAAGGCTGATTTCTTCGGTTTACTGCACTCAGCAACCCAGAGATTAAAGACTCAATCTGGAATCATGCTTATTCTTTTGCACCGTTTTGCATATCCCTCACATCTGGTGCAGGCATGACTCATGTGACTCCAAACCACCATTATGGAAGAAAACGTATGTACGTATTCTTTTCCTGGGATTTCCCATTTATAGTGATTCAAAAAGCGTAGAATAATTCATTTATTGAAATTAAGTTATTGAGTAAAGATTAAAAATTATGACCAGAGAAGCAAAATCTTGCTTGGATCCCTTACAATAACGGAAAAAAGAAATCGACCCGGTGAAGCCAGTAGCCTTGAGTGGAGCGCGGGTTTGAGGCAGCCAAACGGGAGTCAATATGTATTCCGTTGAGTCTGCATATACTCCTCAATAAACTGCCTTTGTAAAACCAGACACCATTTCCTGAGATTCTTCTCCTCTATTCCTTCCAGCTGGCTTACCTGGTTCAGAGCATGAACTAAATCAAGTACCAGTTTTCGCTTTCGCTCGACCTTGCAGGATGTACTCTCTTTGTACCGCTCATTTCGATATGCGCCAATCTTGGTTGCATTCTCTGCGGCCAGATCTAATACTTTTGGTGGAAACGGAATCGAAGCCGCAAGCTTCAGACCTGTAGAAAGCATGTGAATGGTGATCATTAGTTAGCGAACCAAGATAGACTTAGTTTTTCATTATTACAAAAACATCGCGTACCATACTCATCAAGCTTGCATCTGCCATCGGCGATCTTATAATGCATTAAAAACCGGTTGCTGCGAGGGAAATCAACCTTCATATGTAGAGAAGATACACCATCTTTAACTTCTAAAATTTGGGGAATATCATGAAAATGGGTACACATGAATACGCACGCCTTTATATATGGTGTTAGAATTCTTATTTAATTTACTAGTAAATTTTGTTATATCTTACCTGTGTTTCAATCAACGCTTCGGTGATCGCAAAGGAGATGGAAAATCCGTCGGATATACTGGATCTACCGTATTAAGTCAGTCAGCTCTTTATCTTTTGTACTAATAAAATGAAGAAAATAAAATGGACCTACCCTCGGCCTAGTTCATCTACTATTACTAGTCCATTAGAATCAATATCACTGAGAATATGTGCCATTTCATCCATCTCAGTAGAAAAGGACGACGCGTTAATTTCGGTGCTGTCATTGCAAATCCTGGCATGTAAACTGCTATACACTGGAAATGTTGCAAATTCGGCAGAAACACTAGATTTTAATGGCTGTTAGTGTCGCTTTTTTCTCTTTACTTGCTAAAGGATATCTTACTTACAATGAACCAATCTGGGACATTATCGATAGAAGTGCGATTTGTCTTAAGTAAATTGATTTTCCACTCATATTTACTAGAAATAAATTGGTTAGAATTTGGAATCATTAAGCAGGCAGATATAAGATATGGGTATATTTACCTCCGATAATGATTTGGACTCGAGAATGGTCTTTGGTTGAATAGGTATCATTAGGAACAAAAGGTGTCGGAAGAATCTTTTCTAATATTGGGTGTCTACCTCCTTTGATGGCCAACTTATCGGAAAATGTTGGCCTGACATATCCCTTCACTGAGAAGTTAGCGTTTTGGGCGAAGGAACAAAGCATATCTACCATGCCCACAGATTCGGCAATTTTAAAAAGGGTTTTTATTTTAGGCTGAATATTTTTGACGAGTTCCTCAATAGCTTGATCACCGATGAGGTTAATTTCTAAAATAACATCTTCTATGCGAGAATTGCATTTCATAATATCCAGGGTAGTAAACTCGTGGAATTTTTTCTTTCGGGATAGATTGATAAAAATATCTGGTAAGTTTTTCAGTTCACAAGCGTTGGAAGGCATTTTAATGAAAAACTTCCGACTATTATCAAACTTTACTTCCATGGTGAACCCGTATTCTGTACTGTAGTTGCTGACAAGGCTTAGTATATCATCCGTGACTTCTTGCTGAATACGTCTAGCGACATCTAAGAATCCGTTCTTGCCCTTTTTCACCGCATAGCATCGCTGATTTCTCAGGTCTATGGGGGTCTTAGCCCAGACACAGTCACTATTGATGTATTCGTCGATCAAACCCTTGATATGGATGATATCCACATGAGAGCACCGTGCTCTAAGTTCCTGCAAAATTGTTGATTTCGCTGGAGACAGATTTTCTTTTAAGGCTAAAACAGTATTAACTGATTGTTTAAGTAAGATCACGTCGTTAAGTCTTTGGTTAGAATTAGGAACATTTGGCTTCTTTGACATAATTATAAGAGTACACAAACGATCAAGATCCTCAAATTGCTTTATAGTGGTTCGACAATCAGCTAACATGCTCTGGGTTTCAATTAACTCATCTACAGTATCTAATCTCGCGTTTATTAAGTTAACATCAGTTGAAGGCTGTAAGAGGCTGGATTTCAAAAACCGCGTTCCCATTACAGAGCAAGTATGATTCAGAGTCTTGAGAAGTGAATCACCGTTGTTTTTTATTGAATTGGTAATAATTTCAAGGCTTTTACTAGATCTAAAATCAATAGACATACAGGATTCGCTGCCCACGATCCGGAACCTTAACGAGGATAATACGTGATTGAATGTAGGCGAGCTTTCGATATATTGAATAATAGCTGATAGTGACGATAAAATTGACTTATTTGCCGACACATCATTGGTAATATTTTCTAGTACATTATCTAAATCCATTTTAGCTATAATATGGGCCCTCGTATCATAATTGTACCATTTTTGAGGTAAGATTACTAGTTTCATATTCTGGAACGCCTTGGCTAAAATTACCTTCAATTTCGGACGTAGCCCAATTTGAGAAATTAAAAGCTAAATCAAAAAATTGGTTAGAATTAAAAGTAGTAATAATCTTGGAATAATCACTCTTACCTCATTTGGTGAAAAAAGTGAAATTTTTTGAATGGTTTTTGTGTAGTTCTGGGTATCAATAATGCTAGATAGGATACATTCACCAGTACCAAAGATGAGAAAGCAAAGAGCAATAGTAGTCGAAGAACCAGGAAGCTCAAAGATACTACCAATCACGCGTTCGAAGTTTGGTGCTGATAATAATCGGGCTTTGGCAGTCAAGGGTCGACTGTGACCAGCAGTGGAAGTACTACAACTTTGAGGATGTGGTTGCCCAAGCAAGGCCGAAGCTGACGATCGGTCAGAGAACACGTTAGAGGTCGAAGAAGTAGCGCTCATAAAGATTAAAAAATTAAAACGAAGCTAGAATTTTCTTCAGAATCGGGTTTTCTTTACGGAAATAATCTAAGTTTCTACACTTAAATTCAACAAACTGGATACAATAGCGCAGCTTTATGGAGAGCGTAAGAGGAGAAGAATGAGGTAGTCCCGGCTTTGACTGGCTATCAATCTGTGGGTAATTTAGTGAGGTCTAAAATCTATTGGTTCCTCAGTTAATTATTTACTTAAGGAAATCGAGGAGCAAATATATATATGATATTGTTAAATAATCTCCACTCTCTCGTAATATAATATATAGGTAATCTCAAGCCCATACTAATACACTAGCATGAGGCTGGTAACCTGGCGAACGGCCCAGATAGGGTAACTGCGACACCTCCCTCGATCGATCTCCATCGAGGTTGAGGTGCCTCGAGCAGGTTATCACGACCATAGAATATACAGTGTCTCCACCGAGTCTCGCGAGATTTATACAGGTTAAATGTCTCAGGATACTTTTAAAAAGGGATCCTGTTCTTGGTAAGTTGTTTGTGTATTATTCTCAGTATGTGTTTTGCGTTTTTGCGATGTTGTTTCTAATCATCTTTGTCTGATTTTCTTGTTATGAACAGTCGTATTGCTTGGTCTAAGACCGGCCCAATTGCCTACATCACAGATGGAGGGGTTCAAATCTGTAGTTTATACTGTGCTGATGGTGAAAAGTGGGAACTTTCCAAGCCCTTCACCTTGACGCAGATCCCTATAGTTCACGGTGGTGTTCCGATCGTTCATTTATCGTTTTCCCCTGGTAACACCAGTTTAGCGTGTATAGATAGCCGAGGCCAATTGTCGATATGGATGGTATCAGTTGCCAGCAGCGATGTTACTTGTGTTTATTCACCACCTAGTGAAGCTTTGACGAGCACCAATGAGATGGAATTGAATTCTATTATTGGATTCTCGTGGCTGGATCCTTCTAAGACTATTGTTCTGGCCGATCGAACCGTTATACAACCCAATCCTGAACAGTCTGAGGGTTTAAGAAATCGTTCAATTTCAACATATAGTATAACCACCGCTAACGTTCTGGGTCCGCGACATCCGATTCCTAACAAATACGCTGCCGTGGCCTTCACAAGGCGGGGTGTTCTTAAGCTATTTTCACAAAACGTTACCGGAAATAAGTTTTATGAAACTTCGAAGATGTTATGCTTTGGTGAAAATGCTGTATTCTTAATGGCTAGTTTCGGCGAATGGAAAGATGAATCATTTTTACTAGCTGGTACTTTAATAGGTACGGGGGAAGTTCGTCTTTGGAGTGTTTCTATCGACTGGAATACGAATCCGCCTACCAATCAATCTCAAATGAATGATAATATGCCCACCAACCCTGGTAATTTGGTGGCTAAACGAGTGACTAGTGAATCATTTGGTGCGCCATCCCCAACCTACGAACTTACTCATATTCATTGTATGTCATCGAGAAATAATGATGTAGGTGATATGGAAATATGGATGATTTGGTCAAGCCCGGAAAATACGAGTATTATAAAACGTTATGACCTTGTTAAGTTCGAAACTGAATTACATGAAAGCTTCTATTCACTTAATCTACAAAACGGCGCCGCTGGTCAGTCGATCGCGGTTTCTAGGGATAATGAAAGATCTTTCTCATTGAAGGAGGAAAGAGTAGTCGAGAATAAAACTGTGGTTAGTATAACTTCTCATTTATATGATACGTTTGTCAGTATCTGTTATTCGGATGGTACAATTGAGACCAATTACAGGGAACAGGACCCTACCGGTAATGTTAAGGGGATTCTTACTTTACAGGAAGTGGGGTTTGCCTACTCAAAGGGTGAAGTAGGGTCTAGCATATGTTTATCTCCCTCATTACTTTCATTCCTTTCACTTGATAACAAAGGTTCCTTATCATTTCATCATATCAAGTACACAGCATCTTATGATGCTAATTCACTGTACTCGGTTGCAATAGCCTTTGCTCTGAGACATGCCGTCGCATGCTTTAGTAGTATTCTATGTGATGATATCTTCATTTTATTCCAGAAATTTATCAGAGAGCTCGAAGTATCGGCACCGCATTATAAAGACGAATTCGTATTGGTCCTTTTAGAAGAAGCGCACAAATCCATCAATTATAATCTAGATATTCCCAGTGATCACCCAGTGGAGAAGGTGATGATGAATACGTCGTTACAAAGACTCTTCAGTCTCCAAGCGTCAGTATTTACCAAGAAAAATTTTCACTACCCTATTGCGGGTCGAATTGCTGTATGTTACTTAAACTTACGGCTTTTAACCTTTGCGTTGACTTTCACCTTACGGGCCGCTAATCAAGTAAGATCCAATATCCCTGATAACGAACTCAAGGCTGGTCATATCCATGCCAATACCGGCTTTGCGCGATGGTGCACCGATTTCTTGGTCTTTATTTGCAAAGAATTGTTTGAAGCATCTCAAACTCCAAACTGCTCACTATATGATGAAGATAGCGAATCATTACCCATGGCTATCATACTTTCTAAGCCGTCGCGTATGTTTTTAATGTTCTCCTTACGCGGTATTCGTGGTCTTGAACAGATTGCGCTTCGAGCATCGCAAAAGGAAGAGGCCACCCCGGGCGCTTCCATGGCCGCTCGAACGGCGTATCGTCGATTCAAGGATATCATTAACAATACACCGGTTTCCTTAGCACCCATTGAGAAGCTTCTTAATGATGTTGATAATGCTTTGAAAAATATATACCCGAACTTATCCAATAGACGGAAGTTGGAGTATCAGTTAGTGTTTGAGGGTAAGATCCCTCGTGAGTTCAGTCCTATTGCTAAGAGAATCTGTGAAGCCTGGACAAAAAATATTAAGCCTGAAGTTAATATCCCCAAACTCTATTTCCATGATGTCTCTTGGTTAGGGTTGAATGATATGGTGAAACCCTCGCTTGCAATGGAAAGCAACGAATTTTTCTTCTTGCCCGAAGAAAGCGGTACTAAAGTGGAGACTGATTTCTTGCGGAAATTTATTATTAACCATAATAGTAAGTTGAGAAGTTGTACGAGATGTAGAGGATTAAGCATTTATGATGATGATAAAGCGTTGTCTTTATCTTATTGGTCGGTGGCTAATCAAAGAAGTTGTTTGTGTGGGGGGTCGTGGATAGCTGATGCTTCTAAACACCATGCCAAGTAGCTTTTTATAAAATGAACCCCTATTTATTAATATATAATATTCTTCCTATATATATTATATATACTATCTATTTAAATTGCTTTTTCTTTTGCAATGTCTCTCATTTTCTCTATACGGCTTTTCAAGAAAGACAGATGAGCTAGCTTTCGAGCCAAGAAAGACCCAGTAGAACTACCTCTCCATAGATTATTCCCGAGAATTTCCTTTTCGGACTTGAGCGAGCCATCCGGTAATTTAATAATGGGCTCGTAACCACTCAATTTAACATCTGAATTACTAATATCAATCAATGAGCCGTTCGATCTCATGACTCTGAGTATCTCAGCCTGACTACATGCTTCATGTTCAATAATAGCCAAGATATCGCTCGATAGAGACACGTGTACCTCACGCTCGCTATAGATATTAACCAGGGCTTGTTGTAATCCTGGTATATCCATATGTTTCGGGATTCGTTCGACTAATTGATTGATACTGATAGTCAAATCACCCGCATTCTTAAGCAATGCCTTCACAAACAATGGTTTTTCCAAACTGTACTTTATCAGGCTATCCCATAAGTCTTTGTCTTTCTGAGCTTTGGCGAATTCGATAGCTTGATCTGGATCTTGTAATCGGTCAATAATCAACATGAGAGCCCGTTTATTCTGACCTACTTTTCCCAAAAGATAAACCAACTCAGGTACGTAATCTCTTTCTTCACACACGCTGATGGCCTGCTCAAGCACATAATTGTTGTTGCGTCTCAGGAATGCAATAAGCTTAACACGGTCGAATTCAGCATAAAGTTTTACTTGTAGGTCGCCAAACGCTCGCGCGGCAAAGCTGTCCTCCTCATTAAGTTTTTCCAGATAAAGAAAGGCAAGATACTGTTTATCTTGTTTCATGATTGACTCCATAACAGTTGCTGGTAAGGTTTCGTGTCGCCCAGAAACAAAAAGGGAAACAGCCGGCGAAACATGCTCTCTGATTTCACTTAATGACATCCCCGCTGAATCTTTGGGGTCCATATTTATTTCCAAGATTCCACTGATATATCCTGCCACAAAAGGTAGAAGATGATATTGGGAAATTAAATTTAGTAAACTGGGGTCGTGTAAATCAAGAAGAACCGGAACGGCGTTTAAAGCCTGGTTTGTGGTTATATAAAGATCAGACAAGCACCTCTGAAGTCGTGGGTCCCTCGGTTTTTCTTCATCAATTTTGTAAACCAATAGTTGTTTAATGGAATCACAGTTATATAAATCAATAGACCATGTTTTCATATAATTAGCGAATTTATCGACATCATGTTCCAAAAAGTAAATCAGGATGGAATCGTAGATCGAAGAATCGATATTAAAACTAGGATCTTTAGGTAAGTGGGGGCTAATTGCGTTAAACTCCCTCGCTTCCGTGAATATGAAACCCCAAGTATTCCAGTCTTGTGTGTATATTTCTAAAAGCTCTGAATAGTCCCGGTCGTAATCACTGATCTCGCCACTCTCTCCATCTTCATCCCCCGTAATATTGCCCTTGCTATTATTTCTTTGTCTATCAGGCTTATCTGATACCAGTTGATTCAAAACTAGAACCAGAACCTCTGCAGCATGATTCCATTCATCCATTTTAACCAAAGATTCCACCCACTTGATACCCAGGTTTTTTCTCTCGATTACACTCATGATTTCGGCGCTCAAATTCCAAGCAGCTTCAAATCGATTATGTTCCACAAGCCAATCGAGTCTATCATTAATGGTTCGTTTAGTTACCGTTATAGCATCGCGCGGGCTGACGATAAGGAATTTATCGGTATCCCCAGTATGTGACACACAAAGATGATAGTCATTAGGCCCCAGTCTTTCAAAGTTTTTTACCGAAAGCTCATCACTTGAAACCTCTTCGCCGGTTTGTATTTCCACTAATTTTAACGTGGGGGGCCCTTGAGATCCATCTGAATCTCGAAATGGTATACATAGGGTCATTAACATATCTTGACCGTACGATTGGATTCCGGCCACTACGGCATCGATACGGAGAATTGATTCTATCTTAGCAGATGATAATCGTTCAGTTGATGTCATAATAGATGCCCCTGAGGAAAGTATTGATTTTTTCCGTGTATCGCTTTGGCTAGCCCGACCTTGGGTAATTTTGATAACCCACATCGTGTCACCCCACGCAACGACTATACGATTAGTGTCCAATTGGCATAATTTGGGACTATATAGCGCAGCTCGGGCGTATTCCTTCGGTGGTGGAATTTGAAGGATTTTGGTCTTGGTGAAATGATTGTAAAATGTGACACCATTATCGTTGATCCAAATCATGGTATCAGCCAGCCAAAATGAACTGACTACTGGATCGTCACTGGCGTCTAGTATTGTGTCAGATCGTTTTCCTAGCCAGCCCTTCTCAGAATATAAAATTTCACCTTTCATACCGCCTGAGATAAACGTTTTGCTGTGATTGGGGTCCAAAGACACGGTATTGACGGGTCGTTTGAAATCACTCGCCGTAATATCTTGTGCATCAAGAAATGAACCGATTACTACGGTTCCATCAATAGATGCCGAAGCTATATAGTTGCCATCTGTGGATAAAGATACAACAGAAGCACGATGGACTTTGATGGTTCTTATTACCTTGAGGTCGGGTTGACAGATATAGAGCATACCTGAATGAGTGGCAAACACGATAAAATTTTCAGCACTTAAGCAACAGGAGACTAGTTCGGAGTTAAAAAGACTAGCTGGTAAACATGTTATTCTAGAATATTTCAGATGAGGTTCTTCTTCTTCATCTGAATCAGACTCGGACTCAGACTCGGATTCGGACTCGAACTCGGATTCGGATTCAGAATCAGCATGGAAATTGGATTCCAGGTTGTAATCTTTGGAATTGATGTTTGTATCTGAGCCTTGGACATCTTCTGGCTTTTCTTCTTGTTCTCGTATATCTTCTTCTGACTCCTCATTTTCGTCATTTTCTGATTCTTCATCTGATCCTTCATGTTCTTCTGATTCTTCGGGTTCTTCCGGCTCTTCTGGATTTTCCTCCCCTTTTTCTATCTCTAAGCACTCGGCCTTAATCTTATCTTGACTCTCTTCTTTAATATCTTCGTTTATACCACCCTCTTCCTCTCTTGTCTTGTTTTCGGACAGCATTGATTCCCCCTGATCTTGATCCGGTAAATTTGAAACATTATCCTCCTGTTGCTGGCTCAAAGAAACGCTTTCACGTTCACTCGATAAACCACTATTGTCGTTATCATTATTTTCTTTAACAATACCGATGTTATTATTATCATCGCGCTCAGTTGAACTCCCCTCAGCAACACTAATCTCGTCACTACTATCCACGCTGAGGGCAGAATAGGGGTTATCAAAATTCAGTTTCTTCGCGTCATTCATCAATTGACTCATTATAAGTAATTAATTTGTTTATGTACCCTTGATAACCGTTGATTCCTTAGTTAAATTTTGTAATATTATCAGTTCATAACGATAAGGATAAGGAGGAACGATAAAGAAAGGAGACCTTTGATGGGGTCACGTGCCAAGTCTATCCCAATATTAAATCGCCTTTCAGTTTGATTCGAGATTTGACCAGATAGTAAGTAATCTACATTTCTGTCATCCTCAAACACTTAAGATAAGACATGCCTCGTGCTATCAGAGGTGAGTAACGGTTGCTACTATTGTGATATAGTAGATAATTTACTAACTGTGCTGTTTCATTTGACATACAGGTGTCCTCATTGAATGGTTAGTTGAAGAAGGCTCTTGATGGTCAAGACGATAATACAGTACTAACTCTTTTAGTGATCCTTCGATTCGTGCTTTGATCCTGAATATTGATTCTAAAAATCACGATATTATCATTGAAGTCAGTATGAAACCAAGGCTTCTTTTTTGATTGTAATATGATAGATCTTCTAACATGTTTTCTCTGATAGGAATTGGATGACACCCATTTAATGATCGATGAAAATAAGGTCGACTTCGTGAAGGTTCAACTAAACAAGTTGTTAGCTGAAAATACTTTTCAACACACTGATGGTGAACCCTGATTTCTAAAATACTGATGGTGAGCCCTGATTTCTAACATACTGATGGTGAACCCATTTCCTTGAGGGGTTGTCTGCTGATATATAGTGGAAAATGGATTTATATATATATATATATTTATATACTATGTTTATAACTTAAGAAGATACTGAATTTACAGAAATGGAATCAACCTCTTCCTTTTCTTCATCATCAATTTCACCAAGTCTCAAACGGCCAGTTATATCACTAACCCACGATACTAATCCGTCAACCTCCATCATACCTTCAATCAAAGTATAGTCTATCTTTTGTTTCAAAATACGTTCTTGATAAGTTTCATAAGCTTGAATAACTAAATTTTGGATAGCGTCCATTAGAATATCTGTAGCATGTTCATCGCTAATATAAAACTTAATTTTATCGTAAATCCGGGGGAGTTCCACAGCCACATTCTGTCTTAGTTGCATAGTATCCTCGGCTATTGTCTCCGCCTTGGGATCAGATTGACTAATTGAACTGACTATAGATTGTAAAGTGCTTTCAGTAAACTCGTTGATGGCGTTTCTCAAATTAGCAAATAACTCTTCGCGCGCGTCCAGCATATTATTTACCACCTTAGGCACCCCAACCCGCGCTAACGACATCAATCCTTCTGAAGAGAACGAAATACCCGAAGTCCGAATAGTGGATATCAATTCACTAAGGCCGCTGAAATCAATTTCAACCTCAGAGGGGACATATTGGATATCAAATTCGGTGATTTGATCCTTGAGAATTATCAGATGCTTGATAAGGAACAATAATCCGTCCTGGGCTCCACTCTTTTGCTGTAAAAATTCCGAAGCCCGTTTAATTGAGATTATACACTCATGGACCACATTATGCGCCAAATCATCAAACACGCGCGAGTTTACTAGTTGATAAATTTGAGATAACAATTGAACGGCATTTTTCATAGGTGTGTACCATCCCTTGAACAAGCCTTCGGTGTTGAACTTTTGACGACGGGAACCAGTTGTGGTGGTGGTCTCATCTGAAGGCACATCCTCGGCAATGCTCTTTTTACGTTGACCTAGTTCACTGAAATCTTCATTTTTAGGCACGTAACGAACAATCTCAGTCTCCACAAACGATTGAACTTTAAACATCAAGCGCGATTGAGTATCCTGTAGGATCCTAAACAGAATTCTGCCGTAGTCGACATCGTCATAGTCAATATTACGATCGTAGTACTCATCCTCCTTATCCATAGGTTCAGCCGATAAATCCTGCAACAGGCTCGTAAGCTCGCATAGATTAGATACATCGTTTTCGTGAATAATGCGATTTCTCAAGATATCATACAAGGGTTCACAAAGGTCCTGAAACCAAGAATATAAATCGGCATCGTCTCTATCTTCGCTATCGTAATTATTGTCGAAAAAGGCGAAAAACAGAGTAAATTCCTCTGAGCAAACGTTTTTGTAGATAGTAATGCACGAGTATGCAAAATCCACCATGGCCTTATTGTCCTTGGTGAAGCCATCAATTTCACGCGCTATAATAGGTGATAGTAAACGTTCACGTATAGAGAAGTAGTGACTGACACATTCGTGGTAAATACCCTCATATTCTTGGTGATTCTTGCATCGGGTGTAAATTTCCGTGACCAGTTCTCTCAATTGAGGGGCCAGGGGTACGAACCGGGCATATAATAGGGCAGATTGAGTAGCACTATTCAGGCCCTTAACGGTGATCATCTCCTGGACCTCTTGGCTGATATCACGCAATTTGTTAGTGAAGTAAACACTAATAAGAGTGAGGGCACGGGTCATACATTGACGGAATCGCAGATGGTAGATGTCGATATCCTTAAAGTTTTTATTCTTTGCAGTATATTCCAGGCATTCATCTAGCTGGGTCAACAATTCCTTGAACGAGGCTTGGCAGACAAACTCGGCACCCGGGGTATTCAGTTTTTTGGTTATGGTCTCAAGTCGATTGAAGTACTCTAAATTATGACTAATATCATTAGATAGCGTCTGTAGTCTAGACTGGTCTTTCATTAAAACATCACAAGCCATCTGTAACTGTCGGGTCTCACTTTGTACCAATTGAAAGTCCAACGACAGTGAAGCGAATTGGTCGAGCACGTTATCGATCTGCGAAATGAGTTCAGTACACGATTGGGTATGTAAACTACCCGCGTCACGAAAGGAAATATAGTCGGTATTATTGGCGTAAAAGAATGCATCGATCTCTTGCTCAAAGTTAATATCGCTACTGAGCTCTAACTCAATATCCAATTCCAAATCAGCTTTAAGCATATGGGTTCTCTCCTGGCGTGTGAAGGGATAGTCATCTACAGTCATGGATGAGAAGCTATCGCTAACTTCCTTATCGATCAAGTCGCGGAATAAAAGGGAATTAGCTCGTCTTCGGGGAAGGACCACTTCAGGTAAGAAAATATCACCTAAATCAGCTTCATCGGAGGGTTCGCTGGTCTTCGTTTTAGCGTCAATGGCCACGGCTTGAAGGATCGAGTGAGCCCGTCTACGGCCCGTGGTTTTCTGAGGTGAAGCCGCTTCCTCAGGCGTGTACGTCTCAGAGGTATGATAAGCCCAATCGTCGTACATTTATAATTGAGTATTGTTATTATTTGGCCTTCTCCTTTTAGGATATAAATCAATATAAACAACTTATAGGCTATCTGGCAGGTATGTATGCATTCCGTCACTCACCGGGGATCTGATGTTGGGAGAAAGAGATTCTGAACAATAATGAATCATAACCTTGATTTATGCCCTTGATATAACCACTGGATTGATCTCAAAATAATTCAAAATGGAACAAGACCAGGCGAAAATTGAAGAATGGAAAAGAACCAAAGTAATCGGTATCATTGGTTTAGGTGATATGGGTCGTCTTTACGCTCTAAGATTCGCTGCTGCAGGTTGGCAGGTTAATGCCTGTGACCAAGAGAGTAGATGGCAAGAGAAGATCCAAGAATACGAAGGAACGGGAGTAAATGTTCTCAAGAACGGGCATTTTGTCTCTCGTGCCAGTGATTACATTATCTATAGTATTGAAGCTGAGAATATCAACAAGGTCGTGTCTATCTATGGCTCTTCGACTAAAGTTGGCGCTATTGTAGGTGGACAAACGTCTTGTAAGGCTCCAGAGATCGCCGCCTTTGAGGCCTATTTGCCCCAAGATGTGGAGATTATTACCTGTCATTCGTTACATGGGCCGAATGTTAATCCCATTGGACAACCCCTCGCTCTTATTAATCACCGTGGTTCGGAGGAGAATTTCAAGTTTGTGGAAACTTTGTTATCCTGTTTAGAGTCCAAACACGTTTATCTCACTGCCGAACAACACGATCGTATTACAGCTGATACTCAAGCCGTTACCCATGCTGCGTTTTTAAGTATGGGGGCTGCCTGGAGGGCGAATAACCAATTCCCCTGGGAGATCCCTAGATGGGTGGGGGGTATTGAAAATGCCAAGATCAATATTTCTTTGAGAATCTACTCCAACAAATGGCACGTTTACGCCGGTTTGGCTATTACTAACCCGGCCGCTCATAAACAAATTCTTCAATACGCGTCCTCATCGACTGAACTGTTTAAGTTAATGATCAAGGAAAAAGAAGATGCGCTAAGAACTCGTTTATACGCCGCCAAACAGTTTATTTTCGGTAATTTGGATCCCTCACATAGTTTATTATTATCTGATGATTTACTAGAACGATTCTCTTTAAGTAAAGTGCCGCCTCAGGGTAATACGCCTAATTCGCATTTAAGTTTACTGGCCATTGTGGACAGTTGGCATCAGTTAGGGATCGTACCTTATGACCATATGATCTGTTCGACGCCATTATTTCGTATCTTGTTGGGTGTGGCCGAGTACCTGTTTTGTACACCGGGCCTTTTGGATGAGTGTATTAAGACTGCCGTGAGCGATCGTAGTTTCCGCCAAGATGATTTAGAATTCACACTAGCTGCTAGAATGTGGAGTAAGCTCGTATCCTTTGGTGATTTTGAACTCTATCGTAAGGAATTTGAGGCCACTCAGAATTACTTTGCTGAAAAGTTCCCCGAAGCCACACATACTGGTAATGAAATGATTAAAACGATCTTGGAAAAGACCAATTAGATAAATATTATATAAGAGTTAAAATAAATTAGATTTGTTTTGCAGTTTTTTGAATTATATATTATACAAGTTATAGTAACTACTCTACTGGTGGGAGAGGGGCTTGGGGTATTAGCGTCTCTTGTAGATACAGGGCTTGAGGAGCCATTCACCTTCAGGGGCGGCCGAACGTCTATCAAGATAACTATTAGACCTGGGGCTATTATTATTATCTTCCTTATCCGCGAATCGGGATCTTTTTTGTTGTTCACGGCGTAATTTCTGTTCCATCATTTCCTTAGTGGCACGGAAGAATTCAAAACGGATAAACATCTTGTTGGAAGTATCAGTATTTTTATGGAAGAACCCAATTTGCTTAAGAACTGAAACGAAATCCTTGGCTTCAGGATCAGTGAAACGGGACTTAATTTCAGAAATCCATAATTCACCATTAGGTTTAAGGATACGCATAGCTTCGTTAATAAAATCAAGGAAATTAGTACCCATTAATGATAAACAAAAGATGACAATATGACAAGATTGATCGGGGAGGGGTACATTAGCAATATCAGCCACGGTAATGAAATCATTAGCCTTCTTTAAATCAAAACTGTGTACGGTGAATTTAGGGTTCTTAAAATTTTGCGCGGGCTTACCGGCGTTAGAACCGGGGGCAGGACGAGCGGCTTTACCCTTCTTACCATTAGCGGCCTTGGCGGCAGCGGCAGGCTTAAATTCACCAGCCTTGGTCATACGATCAATATCACTAGCTAATTGAGCTTCACCACAACCCATATCAGCGATGATAATAGTACCATCTCTGTCACCGGGCAACCCACCTGGGGCACCAATGGGCCTTTCTAAACGTTGTTGTAATTGTCCAACAAAGGTATCAACAGGGTTTTCAGGCCAAGCTTGGACTTGCGAGCGGAAACCACTATGGTATTCATCAAAGATATCAGGTGAGTTCTTTATAAGTTCTAAAGCAGATTCAGAGGAAATGGTATAAAGTTGTTCATTGATCCAACGGAATCGGGAACCCATGAGCTTTTCACGCATCTTTAATTGTAAGGGAGTCAACTTAGCGCCACTAGGGGCGGGACCGGGGACAATAGGAGCGGGCGCTGTCACAGTATTGTAAACCTTGGGTTTCTTGACATTAACTCTTTCGCCATTTTGCAAATCTAATTCATTGGCAGCAATACGTTCGGCTTCGATTTGTTCAGCAGTACGAGTAGGAGCATCCTTTTTCTGAATACTGTTATCATCTTGACGACCGCGTTTTTTATCTTTAGAGAAGTCCTTGTTATCTCTCTTGTTATCCTTTTTGTTGTTATTGTTGTTGTTCTTTTCAACCTTTTCAACCTTGTCCGCAACTTCGGTACGGGAAATGGCGGTCAAATCAGTAGGGTTAGGAGTATGAGCCAAGTCAGCCTTATCCTTGTTAGACTTCTTCTTTTGCTTCTTCAAGCCAGGTTTGATCTTAGTAGGTAAATTCCAACCATCAACTGAGAATAAAGCGTTCATCTTGATTGTCGTAAAGTTGATTATTAGTATAGGGGAAGTTAGTGAGAAAACTGAAAAAAAATGAAAAAAATTAATATTGCGATTAGGTTTATGCATTAGGTAACTCAAGTTCAAGTCCCAACTGATAAAACGATATTTTTGTAATTTTTAGTACATGTTATTTGTGAGGTTCTGTGTTTATTTGTCTCTTATTTAATTATCAATTAAATTAACTATTTTTTAATAAAAATCATTTATGAAATATTATTATAAATAAAAACTATTATCAGAAGAATCACCTAAAAGTAGTCAACTCACAGTATAGGTGAGTAAAATGAATTACTCTCCAAGCTGCATATCGAAACCTACATGATTATAGCCACCTATTTTGAAAAGAAATCTTGCGATTTGAGTAATTGTATGCTGTGAAACTCTAAGTAGTGTTAATGTAAGTATATCATTTATATTTAATGAAATCGATGTATATAATAAAAAAATGTATTAAAAAAAGGAGAGAGTAATAAAAATGAACTAATACAAAAAAAAACCTGAGAGCAATAAAAATGACCTAATATAAAAAAAAACCTGAGATCTATAAAACATGAACTAATATACAAAAAGAACCAACCAACTCACTGATACTGTGAGTGAACCTGCCATCATAAAGTAGGTAGTTCGAGCAATAAGGGTTCGATTAGAAACATCTTCAAGATGCGGGGTTAACTACCGTGATTTAGAGATAATCGTCTAGTGGTCTAACATGGAATAATAAAACTAGGGTGTATGTAACAAGAACAGGAAAAACACTGAATTCTTTTATATCCACAACCCATTATCATTTTATTCATCAATGCCCCCAGCGAAAATAAGTGTCCCATATCTCAATATCAAATAGTTACCATCCCCCGACATCCCCTGAGAAGTACTTTCACAAACCATTACTGCGTACCCGAAGCGATTCTGCCTATAGCAGAGAGATCTGACACGAACGATTCTTGTATCAGGCCTCTGCCATTTTACCCCTGTCGTTTGGTAGCGATATGCTTGATTAATCCAAACAGTTGGGGGAGAGATCAACAACTTTATGTACTATCAAGTAGGAGCTAGCGGGCACCATTGAGTCCCTTTGATGCTATACTCTTACTCGACTCCGCACCCGAGACAATCTTTGGCGATGATATATCGATGATCCAAAAATAAAAAAAAGTCCCAAGATTGGAAAAGACCAGAAGAAAAGAAGATTGTCGATGACTTTGAGGTCTCGATTGTGACAACCTAATAATATCTTCAAAGTAAGGTCTTCAGCGGCAGGTCTACCCTGCTATCAGTTTCCAGTCACTTCATCATCCCAGGAAACTCTCATACCATCGGACTTACAATACTTCTATCGATTAAAGAAATGAGTGCGATCATGACCGAAACGCGTCCGCTTAGGTTATGATCGCACTTAAATCTTGTCCTCAAATTAAGTAAATGCCCCCCTAGCCACTTCACTTTTGTGGCGATATGCAAATAAAAAATAAAATAAAAAAACAGCCCAGATAAGGCCAATTATTACTCTCCCTCTGTATCCATGTTCTCCTCATAGTCCCTCTCTTTCTCTCCTCTCCCTGTTGTCCTTGTGGTAGTATTCGTCCCAGCACCGTTCTACCTGTTCCCGGTATTGGTCCTCTGGTAGATACCGCCAAGCCTCAAATGCCTCACACAGTTTTTTCGCGTTATCATACTTTCTTTCAGCTTGCTCTAATTGTGCTTTTTTGCTTAATATTCTCTCTTGGCGGGCCTGATAATCCTCATCAGTCATATCGTCAACTTCACTATAACAACTGGATGGGGGGCGAAGCGAACGTACCTCGTAGTCTATTTCCTCTTCCAAACGTTCGCCGAAACTATCCTGTTCAGGCTCGTTAGCTACAAGGGGGTCGAGGTATGGGGTAGCGCCTCCATTTAATTCCAATGGTGAGTCTAAATTATTATTATTATTATTATTATTATTACTTTTATCTTTATGGTGCCTAATTTGCTTAATTTTACTGTCTACAAAATTACCAATCTTGTGGCAATTTTTATCAATGCTGGTCTTGAATTGAGCTTGTTTGGCGTGGAGGGTTTGGTTTAACGCCGAAGCCTTTTTGGCAATCTTACTTTCCTTGAATTGAGCTTGTTTAGCGTGGAGAGTTTGGTTTAACGCCGAAGCCTTTTTGGCAAGCTTACTTTCCTTCAGCTTGGCGCCAATTGAGCGACTCGATTCAGTGGGAGCTTTGGTGGATCTTCTAAAAAGGTTTAGTGAAGGCATCTTTAAGTATTAATAAGTGGAATAGAGTTTATTTATAGTGGGTAGTAGTTAATTATTAAGGGAGTAATATGAGAGTAATTATATAAAGAAAGGGAGAGAAAAGGAGAGAAAAAGAGAAAAAAGGAGTAGGAAGGAAGAGAAGAGCGAAGGGGAAGGAGGCGATTTTTATATTTAAAAAAAATAAGCGCCAGTTTACTAGCCATTTTTTAACTAGGCATTAAACAATGATCCCTTTTGGGATTGTTAATAATATGCAGTGTTTTCACTGTAAACAAAAAAAAGGCATCAAACACAACAACAATTGTGGGGTTGTGTTTATTTTTCATATAGAAAACGGCTGGGGTTTAGGGCTGGGTAAGCCCCACAAGAAAATGGAAAGCGGATGGGCGATAGTTCCACACTGATTAACTTCTACCTCTTCTCTCTGTCTTAATATTCTGAATTTACTACTTCTTTTGCTTTTATTATCTTCTAATTATACAGATATTCACAGAATTTTCAGCTATTTCATACGATCTCGTATAGATCTTTTAGAGTTGTTTGAAGGATCAATAATAACAGAGAGTTGGGTGCAGTGGTACATCCACGGCTTATATTCTGCTGATCCGCGCCGAACGCGATGGAGCGGCGCCGCTGATAAAGCTTGAAAAAGCGCGTCAAAGAATCTAAATCGATAATTAATTGAGTGAAGAGAGATATATTCATTCAAAGATTTACTAGTGAATAATGTATGACATTTACAAAGATAATCACTCCTTTTTGTGAAGAGGAAGACCTAACTCAGAAAAGGGTGATAGAATAGCAATGTGTGCCCAAGTATTATTTTTTAATTATTTACGTAAAACAATAATCAGAAACATAAATAGCTGATTTATATTTCTCCCCTCTGCTATTCTAACACCTTTTAACAGACCTGAAAAATCCGGCGAGGTAGTCCAATATTTCTTTAGTCTTATCTCAAGATAAACGTATCATTTCTGGGTATCTGGCGATCACTATGCTTTGATGCTGAACACAATGTGAGACAAGGACATTGTGTCGACAGCCTCATAATATTAAAGCCTCCAAAATATTTGGTGATCACACACACGTAGAAAGTGACAGCATCGTTATTTAAAAAGTTCACTTAAACTTGGCTTTTACTCACGAATATAATATTATCATTAGATCATTAGAATATTATATTGACAGAATGAATACTTGCTCAAGTATTTTTCACTCTGCTGATAATTCCTTTCAGAATAATTTATGTGTTGAAGATTCTCTTGTATATATATAAACAATTTGTATACATGCAAACGAGTATTATAATATACTTATAATTATTTAAAAATGTCTTAATTAAAAAAGATATTCTGAATAAAAAGATATCGACGCCTGCAGGACTCGAACCTGCGCGGGCAGAGCCCAAAAGATTTCTAATCTTTCGCCTTAACCACTCGGCCAAAGCGCCACTTTTTTTAGATGAAAATTGGATGTCCGTGATACTACGAGAGGGTCTTTACCAAAAAAACCCATTAATCGGATCGATCGCGGCAGTCTGTAATAACGAAACTTTCTCCTCCAGATGGGGTGCCTCCCTCCTATCCAACTATGTACCCCTATATCCCGGGAAAAAACCGCACCATATGGGTAAATTCTATCACACCATTATAAACTATATCCCCCCCATCTATATTCCCAAAGGCAGAGGAGGCATGGAATATCCGGGGACTGGGCCTGCCCAATGCGGAAGTAGATGGAAATGGCGATACCGATCCATTATCTCACACCCTTAACCGAAACCCATCCCGTTTGTGATCTTGGGACATTGGCGTCACAAGTTCCATGAAAAATCTGATCTCAAAATATCTCCCCGGCCAAACCACATGTATCAATTGTCAAACAGAAACTTGTGGCCCATCTCCTGAAGCACGTGCCCTGTGGTGCCTGCCGCTAGTTTGGAACAAACTAGAAAAAAAGAGACGCTTCTGAATCAAACAGGGGCCTTCCCGACTGCTTATCACCCACACATGCTCGGAAGCCAATTGAGTTGGTGTGTCCTGTCCAGTACGTTTGCGATCTACGGTTGTAGGGCCCGAGAGAGGCCCAAGGGAGCCCTGAGACGCAGCGCCGATGAGCCGGTGCCTGGCGCCAAGCCCCGCGCAGGCCTGTCAGGGCGGAAAATCATGGGAGATCCGCCGCCGACGGAGAAAACGGAGAGACTGCGCCGCCGCACCGCCGCACCGCCGTTCGCGGGCCAGCGATCCGGATGACTAAGCGGCGCGCGTTCCAATTTGTCGGTTCGCGCAATCGCTCCACAAACCCTCGGTGCAATTGATAATTGCTTGCTGGTTCCAGAAGGCTTGACTCGCCGGCGCCCCAATGGCGCCAGCACGCAATGCCATGTACGCGGGCTGAGAGTGCCTATATAAATGGGCCCATGCCCGCCTTCGCTCTCCCCTTCCAGCCTACGCAATTGCGCTGATTACCACAAAATGTCCTCTGCCCCTATTACTACCGCTCCCGCTCCCGCTACGGCTACGGCTACCGCGCCTACTGTCTTACTTACTGGTGCCTCTGGGTTCATTGCTTCCCATATTGTTAAGCAATTGCTCGAACAGGGCTTCCGTGTGGTTGGTACCGTGAGATCGCAAGCCAAGGCGGATTACTTTTTCAACAAATACGGTAAGAACGCCCCTCTGAAGTTCGCTATCGTGGAAGATATTGTAGCCGACGGTGCTTTCGATAGGGTTTTGATAAATAACCCTGAAATCACGGCTGTCTTACATACTGCTTCCCCCTTCCATTTCGCCGCCACGGATTTCGAAAGCCATTTATACACCCCCGCCGTCAAGGGTACCCGTAGCATCTTAGAAGGTGTGAAGAAATTTGCTCCTCAAGTTAAGAGGGTCATTATTACCTCATCATACGCCGCTATTATGGACCCATCTAAGGATTCCGACCCTACCTTCACTGTCACTGAAAAGACCTGGAATCCCATTACCCGTGAGACGGCCTTGGATCCCATATCCGCTTACTGTGCTTCCAAGAAGTTTGCTGAAGCTGCTGCCTGGGAATTCGTTGAACAAAATAAAGGTCAAATCAACTTCACCGTTACTACCATTAACCCTCCTTACGTCTGGGGTCCCTTGGAAAACCAATTGGATGTTAAGGCCTTAAATACCTCTAATGAGGCCTTGTTTAATATCTACCTTGCGGCCAAGAAACGCCTTGAAGCCGGTGAGGATAAGGGCGAGGTCATCCCCGGCCCGCCCTTCCCCTGGATTGACGTTCGTGATGTCGCTTGGGCCCATATCAATGCCATTACCAACCCTAAGGCTCCTAACCAGAGATGGTGGATTACCTCTGGCTACGCATGCCCCCAGAATATCGTAAACATTTTGCATAAGGAATTCCCCGAATTAGGCTCCGAGATCGCCATGGGTGACCCCACCAAGCCTGATATGGACTTTAGCACTTGGGCCACTTACGATAATCGTCTTACTAATGCCCAAACTGGTATTAAGTACACCCTTCTTACTACTACTATTAAGGATGCCTTTAGCCAATTCTTAGCTGCTAACAAGTAAATTAAAACGCTGTATGAACGTTAATATTTATTAAATATATCAATAATAAAAAATATAAAAAAATAAAAAAATAAAAATAAAAACGTGTAAATACTTGGAAATTACAACATAATTTTTGTAAGAACCACCCTCGTTGGTTTTATAATAATGAATCATCCAATGGTTTTCAATTTTAATATCAATTCCGGGCTTATATACACCTTCCAGAACGAATCAAGATGTCTATATATCATGAAAGAGGTATATCTTAAACTAATTGAAATATCTTATTATAAAAACTAAGTGAAACAAACCTTTTTTCTTTTGGTGTATGGGTGATTTTATTGTTTAACTAGGAAAATAGTAATAAGAACACTACAATTAAAAAACCCCTAACGGCACTATATATATACAAACGTCTAATTTTCGCCTGGCGAATTCGAGCAGAATAGTACAGAAAGAAGATACACATGGTCTTTGGAAAGCAAAGTAGAGATGAATTTATTCAGATGGAAGAACCGTGATATGCATTTACCTTCATGTAGATAGAAAAGACTATTGCATATATATCTAGGTCCCCAGCTTGAATACTGTTTGCAAGGGTTAGAGGGGTTCTAACCACGAGAAGGATGGATAGTCGAATTGGAAATAATATAGAAAGGGCTCTGGAAAGGGGGATCAAAAAAGCATTTGATCTTCGGTTTTATAGTTTCCCATAGAGCCATAACCAATGTCTGCGGCCATATCCATTGGAAAGCACGATTTCCCGTCCGATCAATCATAGTTAAGCCAATGAGAGCCTTCATAAGTACTACGGTGGGAGACCACGTGGGAACATAAGGTGCTGCAGTC
>JAKTWC010000095.1:0-48590 GCA_030560865.1 Nadsonia starkeyi-henricii
TGTCGTTACCCCGCTTCGCCCCCCCCCTCCCGCCAACTAGATCAAGCAGTCCATCGAATCACGTACCTTGGCAATTAAAGAATGAGGATCGAGCGACATCTGCAGATAATCAATGTCTATATGGGTTCGTTGAGTGAGTATTTGTGTCTACCCTCCGTGTTAAGGTCGTCCAATTGGTGCAGTGAAATCGGCGTACAGGTGGATGCCCGGTTACCCGGTCGTGGATGGGACAGTACCGATCAGTGGGATTGCGATTGCGATTATGATTATGACTATGATAGGATTAATTAATTTTACAGCATAACAAAGTACCTGGGTACACTATATATATATATATATATATATATATATATATAATGAACTAATAAATAAATAAACGAAAAGGAGTCCTTCGTGGGTTCTTAACCACAATAACCATCAATAAGGATATATTATCCAACATACATAATTGTCCTCTTTTTTTTAGTTCAGCCATCCAGAATATCCAAATTAATCGTACCCACAATGGCTTCAACGATATCATTGTCTATCGGCACGGACGCACTATGTATGACTTCAGACCTCTGAACCACACCATGCCAGCACTCCCTCTGCTCCTCCTCCAAGAACAGGATCCTCAGACTATTCTCCTGGATCAAATTCCGCGGCACCCTCTTGTAGGCTCTTTTACCCTTGCGTGATGTTTTGGGCCCCGCGAATCCCCTTATACCATCTTTATTTTCGCGGGAATAAGGGAAGGTCCATATGGAATGGGGTAAATCAGAATGACGCACCGCTTCCCCCCCTTCACCTTCTAATTTATACCTAAACGGGGTGGGGAGCGAAGCGACTACTTGATCCCGGGGCACTGCCTTGACAATACCATTATTGGACTCATCACACACGATGATATAGTGGGACAGCACGATCACCCGATAGATGTTTTGGGTCTGTGAGGGCGGACGAAGCATTTTACTCACGAGGCACGGCGTTTGGATGATTTCTATATCATGGGCGCGCAAGTCCTCGTTAATATCGGCCGAGTTTAATAAACTGAGGCCACCGGGTTTATTGAGATTATGATCATGCCGGTGAGCCCGTTTTAGAAAAGTGTCCCCATCATCTTCATTTGGCACGAGATAAGTCTTATCGAATAGGGTAATGATGAAATCGGTCATGTAGGTATTATTCGAATCCAAAAATAATGTCTCATAGCATTGGTTCCGGTTGTGGGTATCATAATTAATATACCTGTCCCGTAATTTATTTAATTTTAATCGAGCGTTATCGTTGAGGAGAATAGTTCCAACCTCATCGGCCAAACGTGATACTAATTCCGAACAGATATTGATCCCGGGTCCTAAAGTTTCCAAATTCTTAAACACATGTAATGACCCCGTCATATGCCTTAACGGTAATTTCAAATAATCCACTAATGTACCCATGGTCAATTTCTTACTTTTAGCCGCTGATCGATACCATGTACCCAGTGCAATCAGATCGGGTTGTTTGAAGTTTTGGGGGTTGAATCCAAGTTTATCCAACTGGGTCCGGGTGAGTCCAATTGATAATAATTTTGTAAATGCCACGTGGAAATTCTCGCCCCCGTAGTAGGCACCGTAGGGACTTGAGGAAATACATACTACCGACTCATAGTGCCAGAATTTTTCCAACATTAATGCGGTCATAACAACCTCCCCGATTGACTTGTAGAGCCTATCCAATTTGATAAAGGCCTTGGAGATGGCGTCGCCGAGTCGATTCAACATGGGATCCTTGCCGCTATCATACGACTCGCTACTGAACTGCATCAGGTCCACCATAAAATCAGTATGAAATTTCAACATGGCCACGTAGGGGTCAAACACGTATCGAATGTGCGCGTATCCTGGATTGGTTTTGGTCTTCACAAATACGTTGACCATCTCCTGGAGGTATTTGGTATAAGCCCGTTCGCGTTCCAAGAGTTCATACACGCACTCACTAATCTTGGACACGTTTGGCACGGGGGCTCGTGCGGGTGTCTGATAAATAAATGGGTTCCCCATCGACGCCCAAACCTTAGCATGATTGAGAGTACCGGCCGTGAATGCCTCGACCTTACCCTCGGCCGTTACCGGTTTTGTCATTATAGCGGACTGGATGTATTCAAACCGGGTGGCCAACGGGGGGAGCATCAGTTCTTGGGTGGTTAGTTCCCATATATCCCGAAGTAAGTGGTAATAAATCTGACTTCGCGCAATGCACCCTTGTGATATTGGATGGCTAAACCCCGTGGCCGCGAGCGCCAAATACGAAGACCAAGCGGTCCATGACGGCGTAGCAGAATTTAAACTAGACGACAACGACGACAATTCCAGGGGGTCCACCCCTTCTTCTTGCGTATTTTGGAGACTTAGGGTATCAGCATTGTCCAGTACTTTAAAATTGGGATTAGAACTGCTATCCGATGCCGCAGAATTATTGCGGCCTGCGATGGAGTACATATGGGTGAATGGAAATTCTGATGATACCGAACCCATGCGAGATCGCGGATAAGTAATTTGATTATTATCAAAAGTATTTGATCTTTTGATTAGCGGACTAGGGTGAGATTTACTCTTGGATTTGAATAAGCCTAATAATCCGGATTTTTTTTGTGTATTATCGCCAGGATCAACTTCCGGCGAAACAGTACCAAATCTTCCATTGATATAATCCATTTGCGTGGCAAACTCTTCTGATCTTCCCCTAAGTTTGTCCACACACGGGTTATGGTCTAGATTAACGTCAAAAAGGTTGCCGTACTTGATTAAACGAACCAAATGATCCGGCCATACTGATATTTCATTATGACTGACATCCAATACCTTTAACTGCGTCAGTCTGACACTGACCCATTCATCGATAGTGCGAAGGCCCAGATGCGGGATTATAAGGTATTGTAGTTGATCGCAGGCACTAAGCCATTTAGGTAAGTTTTTAGCCAGTGGTAAGAATTCAGATTTTACCGTTGCCGATATAGATGTATGTGTTAGATCGATTGTGGTCAATTGGGACCAGTTTGAGGATGATGTAGATAACTCTGACTTTAATGATAAATGCCGGGAGAGTGGTTTAGATTCCTCTTCTTCTTCTTCTTCTTCTTCTTCTTCTTCTTCTTCTTCTACTTCGAAAGTGTCTCGACTCTCATCATGTATGGTAGTATGAAATAACCGCTCCGGAGCACTAAATGACGGTATATGTATCGTCCTAGGCGGTGAATGCGGGTACATCCCCGTGATTTCATTCGGGGCGGGCTGATATTGAAACATCGACCTCTCAGGCGGGGGTGACTCTAATAGCTCCTTGCCTTTATCCCCAGCGCCCGGTACAGGAAAACTATCTCGACATTCCAATGAACTTAATTTGGCCTGGAGATCGTGGAAGGAATCCGAGTGGGGTATGCCCGAGACAAACTTACTGTCATCCGGTGGCAATTCCGCCGTGAAATCAGCATCCTTCCGAGGCGTCGGCGGATGGGTTAGAGGCCCCGGGGGTGTCGGCAGAGCCTCCAGCGATGAATAAAATGCGATTTGGTCCTCCATGGTGTCGGTGGACTGATCATGAATCGCAAACCCCGGCAGGGGGTCAGAGGGCGACCGAGGCAGCATAGGTGACTAAGACACGATACTGCGAGGCAGGGCAGGCGGCAGCAAATAATAAACAAGCGATAACGATAGACCCGATCAGCAAGCGACCATACAACCCGACCAGAAAGCGACCATAAAGCGACCTGAAACGACCTGAAAACCGCTGAAAAGTGGAGGCTGACTCTTATCGATGGGCCTGAACGCCGAAAAGAGAGAAGGTTGGGAGCCCGCGAAGCCCGGACGCACGCCGTCTGGGCGAAAGCGCATCGTACGTTATCAGCGGTGCAGCTACAGCAAGCGGTGTGTCTACGTGTCTATGGCATAACTACTGTGTATCTGTGTATTTATTGTGTTTTTATATATATTCGTGTCCTAGTCGAGGGCCACGGTGGCCATGAGACTGATGTGGTCCGAGGGGTACTGGCCCTCCCGCGGCTGCCCGTTGGGCTCGGGCCCCATATCCTCCGGCCGCGGCAATTTAAGTAGCTGTAGCAACTCCACGCCGGAATTGAATTCCGTCGGGGCCCCCGTGGCGGGTTCCATGACGAAGATGTAGTCCAGCATGCCCTGCCAGGTATGGGCCCAGTTGGAGAATCGGGGCTCGTGTTTGTGCTTTTGGGTATGGTGGTCGATGTTGCCAGCGTCGACGTAACGGTATCCGCGGCCGTAGAGTGATTTGCCAATAATGGGGAGGGTGGAGTAGTACGCTGCGAGACGGTTGATGGTGTCGTATTTGCCATTGGTATCGACGACGCTGCTGACGCTAGCGTCAGTGATATCGCTCTCACTGCCACTTCTACTACTACTGCCACTACCACTACTACTACCACCACTACTACTGGCGTCCAGCAACCCTGCTTTAATACTCAAATCCGAACTAGAGTCATCGTCCTCGATGTCGTCCTCGCCCTCCTCCTCGATGTGACCCCTTGTAAATGTATAATCCAGACTCTCCCTCATTATAGGGCCCGTAATATCATCATAAGTCACGGGCCTCGACGCCGTAATGGAATAATAAGGACCATCCCAGGGTGTACTATTAAAGTCACCGGCCAGGATAAAATACTTATCACCCAGCCCCAGCTGCCTACCTTGTTCGTAAAACTGATTACCCTCATTAAGGAAAATGGCGCTCTGACGGGTTCTCTCGTAAGACCCGTAGGGGTGCCAAAAGAGGTGAGTCGTGCCCACCACCAATCCGGTCTTTGGCGAATCATGCGCGAAAATATCGACAAATTTCAAACTGACATAAACCGCCGTGTTCCTGGTATTGACCTGTTGTCTGACGCCTTCAATCGCAATACTATCGTATACAATTTCCTTGGTGCGTTCTAATTCCAATATGGATTCCCGCCAAGCGATGATCTGGCCGTGCACCTTGCCGGGCACTGACGAATACACGTACTTGTACCCGAGTCGTTCACATACCTGCAAGGCCCAAAAGTCTTCTACTTTATCCGAGTCAACCTCCTGAAGACATAGGATGTCGGGCGAATAATAGCAGATTTCATTATATAATACCCTTGATCGGTTTTTCCACTTCACGGCCTCACCGCTGGTGGGGAACATCTTACGACGAATCAACCGCTGTCCGAGAACGTTATAAGTCATGATTTTCAGTTTATGTCCATGGGTGTGCAAACGCTCGGTGATATTGGGCATGGACACCATTTCACGCTGAATAAACCGCGTATCAAAGGCTCCCTCGACGGGGGCATCCGGATCAATGCCAGCGTCTATCAATTTCTGCCGTTTGGCGGCCTTGCGCGCCTCGCGGATTTCTCGCTGTTGGGCAATGTATTCCGGCGTTATCTCATTAGGCGGTTTAGATTTCCGCGTCGTGTGTTCCTTCTTGGACCGTCTAGCGGACCGTTTGGTAGTGACGTCGCCCTCCGGGGTGGGGTTCATGGTGGATAATCTTGGTGGTTTAGGCCTTTGGGGGGTGTCAATTGGCAACTGTGGAAAATTGTGCATTTGGCTGGGATCAGCTGCAGATTTTTGTACTTAGTATTGCCTTTAGGATTGGCCATTGAATATTGAATATTGAATATAATTGAGTATTGTTAGACATTGATTGCATGGGGTACTGGATATTGTTGCTCACGGAATGAATGGTGGCGTTGATCTATCTTAGAATGTATATATATATATGGTACATAGATAGGGCTTTAAACGGGCTTTGAATGCTCTTTCATACAAAAACAAATGGATTGTCTAATTTGATACACAATCACTCATACTCCAATACAAATATGATTTTAGGCACAAAACTCAACGTCTGCACTACTGTGCTCTTTAATGAACCCACCAATGTCTGGTTAATTCCATTCGTTCGGATTCATATTCAGGGTATGCTATAATATCACCCCAAGGATCATCCGGGAGTGAATCGGCCATTTGTAGCCCGCGGGCTTTATGGTCTACCTCTAGATACATCTGAGTGGTATAAGTTTAATAGTCAATGTCAATTGTTATATAACTCTGGAGGTAACCGTTCAAAGATTATTTGCCAAGGCTTCCTTCCTCCTTCCGAGCTGTGTGGAATTCTATTGAATCGCCTACCGAAAAGCCCTTCGGCCTCGACACATCTAGTTAAAACTGTATTCGTCACTCATACCAATGATTAAGTATATTTCTTACACGCTATCGTCCAATTATGACTTAAAATTACACTATAATAATCCCGGCTGGTTTCTTGGCCAGTGGTGTCCATCGCTCCGCAGACACCTGGGGAGTAGTTTCTATAACTGACGCTCTATATAGAGCAATGTACCAACTGCACAAGGCAATCATTTAAAAGGCCGTTTTCCAGGGAAAGGGGTCAATTGGATTACAATATACTATAGAAACATTACAATAATCGGCATAACTACGTGAAAATAAAAGCGCCCCGAAAACAAGGGAAACCCCGAGGGAAAAAAACACAAAAGGCAAGAAAACAAACACAAATCTCGGAATGAAAAGGTCTAGTGGTCCACCCACCCCGTGTCCCGCCTCCGTCCCTGATAAGGTGGCCCCCCGAGATAATAATATCTAGAGCAGACCATATAAGTTTGGCGCCTCGAACGGCCTCTACAAGCGTGTCTAAATGGACCCTCACCGCCCGCCACCACGCCTGAAATCGCCCTCGTCCACCAACACGACCCTCTGATGATGCCGCCGAGCGCTCGGACACACAGGGCCGATCGCGATCCACGATCGCGACTCGCGCCCGCCAACCCGCCACCGCTGGCTCAAATCCGTCGGAATAAACGGCCGCGAGCACGTCTGGCCATTTCGCCTCGACAGAATAAATAAAAATAGCCAAAAGGCCCCGAACGCGCCCGCCAGGCCGCCAACCACCCGCGAGGAAACCGCCAGCCAAACGCCCGCCAAAGACCCACCCGAACAAGCCGCACCGCACCGTAATGGAGAATTACCCCTCGTCGGATGCTTTTTTTTATTTCTGTTGGCTCTCGCTTTGGACCTTCTCTCAGCTCTTCTCTCTTGTTTCCATCTTTCTGGTCGCCGATTCCCCTACTGGTACCCCTGCTGTTTGTCGCGCTCTGAAGAACCCCCCCCCCTGTTTGCCCCCCTTTAAAATCTCCAATGTCCATTCTGGCTCGTTCCGCCCGTTCTAACGCGGCCCGTTTCGCCCGAGGTGTGTATATGGTGTGTGTGTCGCTTGGATTGCAAAAACCAACTTACTAACTAGCTGAATAGCCCTGTCTACTACACGCTCGCTCGCGGTGGCTACCAACTTTGGTATGCCCGCTATGTCGCCAACCATGACTGAAGGTGGTATCATCGAATGGAAGGTCAAGGAAGGTAAGTAAATGGACATAAAACGAGTAGATAGACATAAAACGCGCCCCTATGTCTCTCATTGACGCTAAAAATTAATACTAACTAAATAGGTGATTCTTTCTCCGCCGGTGATGTTTTACTCGAGGTCGAAACCGATAAGGCCACAATTGATGTCGAGGCCGCCGACGATGGTATTATGGCCAAGATTTACGCCAAGGAAGGCGCCAAGGGTATCCCAGTTAATACCCCGATTGCCGTATTAGCGGAAATCGGTGATGATTTAGCTAGTTTGGTTCTTCCCTCGGTTGATGCCGTGGCTGCGGAAGCCCCCGCTGAAGCTGCCCCCGTTGCTGAAGCTGCCCCCGTTGCCACTCCGGCCAAATCCTCTCCAGTAGCGGCCACTAGTGCCCATACCGGAACTAGTGCCAACCCCAACCAAACATTACTGCCCTCGGTGTCCACTTTATTACATCAACATAATATCTCGCGTGAAGTCGCGTTAGCCACTATCCCCGCCTCGGGACCCTCAGGTCGTTTACTCAAGGGTGACGTCTTGGTCCATTTAGGTCAAGTGCCCGCTCAAAAGGTCGAAGCCCTTACATCGACTATCTCCAATTGGGCTAAATTAGATTTGTCCAATATTAAATTACGTGCCCCCGTTGAAGCCAAGAAGGCCGACAAGGCTGCTGCCCCGGTCAAGCAGGGACCTAAACAACTCGTCGAACGATTCAGAGTAGAGGGCTCCAACGTGCTAAACTTAGTCAACAAGGCCTCTCAATTAGCCTTGCGGGATACCATTAGACTCGCTCAGGAAATCGAGTCCGTACGTGCCCAGTCGGTACGCTACGATGCGGCCTTTGAAGCCCTCCTGGCCCCGTCCCGTAAGATCAAGCCCTTTGAATCCACGATTGCCTTGGAGAAGTCCTCCGCCAAGTCATCCGGCCCTACTGATATCTATGCTCTCTTGGCCGGTACTAATGCCCCAGTTAAGGCCGCAAACGCCGCCAAGGTGGCCTCAGTCAAGGTCCAAGTGGTGGTTAACCCCCACTACGCTAACGCGGAAGCTAAGGCTCAGGCCTATTTGGACCGTGTGGCTTACTACCTCGCGGACGGTAAGCACCTTTTGGTATAGATCGTATAGATGGTAATATTTATTTGTAGAAAAAAAAAACTAATCAAAAATCAAAAAAAAAGAAATAAAGAAATCCCCAGCTTTCCTCGGAGGCCACCAGCCGAGGTTGTCCAGACCAAACCTCCCAGACAAGGCTGAAGTTACGCCCCATACCATCATCATCATCAGCGCGCTCTCCACTCTCTCTCCGCAAGTTGCGCCCAGAAATGACCACAATACAAGAGGTTTCAGCAACTACCATGACCCCCGCTATTGAAGCCCCGGCGCAGCCCACGGCTCAGGTCACTGTACCCCTCTTAAGGCCATCGGCCACTGCCAATTTCTACGAGACCTTTCTGTTGAAAAACGTGGACCAAATAACCTCGATCGAAAACGCAATCAACTCACTAAGTTACATCCTGCCCGGTCGATTCAAGGACGTGGAGGTGGCCTCCGAGGGATTGTGTTCGGCGTTGCATATTCTATCGCTGTACCATGATTCCATCCTCATCAAGACCACGGCTAAATTGGCCCAGTCCGATCCGGCCATCAAGCCCAGTTTGCATAACAAATATACGAGTTTTTTCTTTTCGTCCTCGTCGGGCGGTAATAATAACAAATACAAGCCAGTGGTGATGTTGCTGACCTTGATCCAGTCCACGCAACTGTTGGCCGAAATGGTCGCCAAGAAGCCTGGTCTAAACACTAGATTCACAAAGGGTAGAGTCACCCGATGGAGGGTCATTCTTATGCTGGAACTCCTCAAGGCCCTGTGTCGATTATTGATGTTTAAGTCCACGCAGTATCGGCCCATAATGGGGTCTCCTATCCCCGAGAGAGAGATCGATCCGGCGCAATTGTCCTACGACCAAAATGGTAAACTGATCCTATCACAAGACACGGAAGAATTGGGTGGTGAATCCTCCACTGGTGACTACAAGATGCCCCGGACGGGTCTGAGGGTGCCCCGTGAACCCATTGTGGATGCCAGAAAGTACTTGTCCACGCGAGTTTTGGGCGCGGACGACGTCAATGCGCCAAAGGATTTAGTGAGACCGCTGAGATCCAATCAGGCCAAATTGGCCGAAGTCATTTATATCCTAAGACCTCTGGTCTATGCCGGTCTGGTCTATCGGTCTAAACAGTCCAAGTCCAAGTCCAAGTTAACCCAATGGGCGCCCTGGGTCGTGGGTATTACGATGGATTATGTGTCGCGTCAGACCATACTGAGATCCTACGGCAAACCCTCGACTTTGGAAGCCGAAATCCTGGCCCAGAGAATGAGATCAATGGCTTGGTGGTCGCTTAGAGGCCCGGCCTACGAGTCCCTGTTGAGACCATTCGTGGCCGCCGTCATTGGTAAGACGCAAAATATCCCCGGGATCAACTTCTTTACAGCTATTGTGGATGACTATCTATATCTATTGGATAATTACCACTTTGCCAGTAGTACTCTGTAGAATATGAGAATACATTATTTACGTTTTTTTTGTTGTTTTTTTTGTTGTTTTTCTGTATTATGTCACCGCCGCTCACTATGAAGCCAGAGAGTTTCCCGCGGGATTCCCCTGCATACGATATGACTATATATACATATATATTCTCAGACACAGCCGTGGTTCTGTAGCATGCCACATTAACCAAAAGAATGATCATCTTAACCAACGAGGACAGCAACCAGTACTTGAAATCGCTCAAGACCTATGAATCGCTTTTGCCGCTCCAGGGCATCATGGCTAAGAATTTAGTCGACTACGGTCTTAATCACAAGCTGATCCCGGCCCGTACGGTCATTGAGACCCCCACGGGGGCTACCCATCTTTTCATGCCCACGGTCGGGGATAATATTGGAATCAAGGCCCTCACAGGCTCCCGCGAGGGATTCAAGGGCATGACGGCTATTTTGGATCCCAATAATGGTGTCCCCTTAGGTGTGTTGAACGCCGAGAGTGTGACCGCGTTCCGTACGGCGTTGGCGTCCAGTTTGGCATTTGATAAATTCTCGTTCGGTGATGTGGATGATGATGGTACTAGTACTACTCCCGTTAGCGATATCGTTTGTTACGGCTCGGGATTACAAGCTTATTGGCATTTACGTCTCGCGCTGATTACTCACTTTACCAAGAACAACCCTACCACTACCACTCCCCGCAAGACTGAGATTGTGAATGTGCATCTCTGGAATCGGACACGTCCAAGAGTCGAGGAACTCAAGGCTCAATTAGAGAATGAATTATCCTCGGAATCCTGGTTTAGAGATCTCGTTAGGATCCACATTGTCGACGACCCCGCCCAGGTCACTAAAAGGTCTCAAATCATCTTTGGTTGCACGCCCTCGACTGAACCCGTTATCCTTTACCGAAATGTCAACAAGGACCCTGATGTCCGCGTCTTCATCTCGCTTATTGGCAGTTACAAACCCCACATGCAGGAGATCGACGCCGATTTGGTTAAATCCATCAATGGTAAGATCCTGGTGGATTCCGGTGATCACGTCTTTGATGAAGCCGGTGAGATAATTATTAATAATATCCCTAGAGACAAGTTGCTGGAAATTAGTCAGTTCTGGGCCGGGGACCCCCCAGCGGTGGCGGTCGGTAATACTAAGGAGAATATCGTTCTTTGGAAGTGTGTGGGTTTGAGTATTATGGATATCTGCGTCGGGGCTGAGATTGTTAGAGTGGCCAAGGAGATGGGATTTGGCTTGAACGTGCAAGATTTCTAATAGTAGTCAAAGTGGTTGAATACCATATAAATTTATAAAAAGTACAATTAGTTAATGTCAATAGTCTTTTGAATTAAATATTAGTTGAAATATGATACATTAGATGACTAAAAAGAAAAAGCTAAAAAAAATTGTTAAAAAAAAACCGGCCTATGACTGTAATTCGAGGGATAATCCAAGTATAGATGTGACGACAAGAGTAAATGCGATAAGAGTAGATGCGACGAGAAAATTAAAATACTAAGATTATTACCAAGACTTTTAGGTGCCCACTTCGCCGCCTTCACAGACCTTAATCGCACGCCCCCACTCACTATTCAGCACCTGCTTGGCTGTAATTCTCCTCTTGGGTTGCGGGTCCAGAATAGAATAAATTACATTCCGACACTTTGCCCTTGGCAAATTCTCAATAGGCGCAAACCCATCCTTATGCTTTCTACCATCCAAATACTTGGAATAGTACACATCCTCATCCGGTTTAGCGATTTTCCAGAGATAGGACCCTGTACGCATGGCCATGTAAATCACGCCGGTTGCCCAGATATCCACGGCTCTAGGATCAAAGCATTTATCACGGAATTCCTCGGGGGCAATATAGGGAGTAGACCCACAGATACCCGTGGATAAATGAATTTCCTTCTCCCAGGCCATACGGAAACATTCACCATTACCGAAATCGGAAATCTTGACCGCACCATTGGTGGACAGGAGAATGTTTTCCGGTTTGAGATCACAATGGGCGACCCCCATATCGTGCATATAAACCACGCCACGGATTATTTGCTTGAAGAAACAATCGGCTTCGATTTGTTCGAGCCCGCCCGAGGACGAGAGGATGAGGGAGTATAAATCACCACCGGCACAGAATTCCATAACCTCGCAGTATTCACCCTTGGCGTCCTTCATAAGATCCAGCGTCTGGATGATATTAGGATGATGCAGCGAGGATGAGATACAGAATTCCGACGTTAATCGTTTAGAGAAATTAGCCTCCGACTCCGTCGTTCGACGTTTGAATTCCTTAATGGCAAATAAACGATCGCAACGGGTCTCACGGTCGTATTTCTGGGATACTCGAACCACCCCGTAGGCACCCTTACCGATAACCTCTTGGCATTTACCGTATTTCTGTAACAAGGAGGCGTTATTGTCCTTACATGCCGCGCTGCCGTTCCTTACCACTGACGTGACCTCCTTTTCACCACTCTGAATCTGAGACACCAATCCCGACATGAGTGAGAGATGGTGTTGGTCCAGTCCACCGTTAATTGACGTGGGTGTAAATTTCCCACTTTCATCATCCGACAATACGGGGGATGGTTGCTGGAGGAGAAGATTTTTCTTTTCCTTAACCGCACCACCGCGCAAGGGGGTGGGGGTGACGATGGTGGTCTTGCCGGAATTATTATTAACAAAATCCGGTACGGCACTTACGGCATCGTCTCGCACCTTTTTGCCCGTACCCAAGATATCACGTAGCATGCCGCCTAACTTTTCCTGACGGCGCGTGGATTTTAAATGATGGACGTGATCGGGCTGGGCCTCGTCGCCAAAGAGAATAAACCGACCCGCGGGGCCCTTGATACTATTCAACGAAGGCGTGGGTGAGCCCACGTTACTGGATCGCCCGTTTATGATACTTTGTTGCACGCTGGCCGGTATCGTGGCCGTTGGGGGTATCGTTTCGCCCGCGGCCAGCATGACCGATGAGGTATTGGTGTTATTATGGGTGCCCGACGCCAGCATTAACGTGGGTATCGTCGTGGGATGCCAAGACGGGTTGCCGTGAACGGGCAATACGGGCGTATTGGGGGAGCTTTCCCCGGACGACGCGGCCGACGAGGCCAACGAGGATGATGACGATGAATTTGACGATGCGTATAATCGTTGTAATGGATGAGGGTGTCCGTTATTATTACTCCCGGGGGGGTTACTAATACCACTACCACTACCACTACTCGCGGACGGTCCACTGGACGCCGCCACCCCGGGATTAGTGGCCAGCTTCTTGGAGTTAAATATGCCCTTTAGCTTGCTTAGCGTGGCGGACGATTTGGAGTTTTTGCCATTCAAATACGCCATCTGAGCCCCCGGTAGAGGTGAAGTGGCCCCGGTCGGCGGCGTGGCCGTCGGCGTGGCCGTCGTATCAAGTGCGGTGGGGGTGGTATCCTCCGGCCCGCGAACGGAGGGCGTATCGCTGGCGGGAGCACGCGGTGAGAGCAAGACCATGTTAAACTAGTGCAAATATCCGGCAAGGACGGTATGGAAGACGCAGAGCCCGCAACACAGCGCTGGAAGGGTGGTGATGGGCTGGAAACGTCGGAAGAGGCCAGCTTTTGCGTCGGATTTTCAAATTTTCTGCCTTTCCGCGTTTTCGCTGTTTTTTGCGTTTTTTTTGCTTTGGGAGAGAAAGCGGATTTGGTGATGATTACAAATGAGGGGTTTTGTGTCTTTGGCCGGTTGACGAGGAACCTTTGCTGTTTATTAATGCCGTTTTCCCTTGGTTTGTACGGTTTGTACGGTTTATACGGTTTATATTGTTTATACGGTGGATATGGTTTATATGGTTTTACGCATAATGCCGTAAGTCTGCGGTGGCGGCGCCATGAGTGGCTTCCCACCCTCACGCTCACATCCACCCGAGGTCAAGCTGGCCGTTTGTTCTAGTAGTTTACCGAGATTAATGTATTTTAAGGAATAAATAATAGCAGCGTAGAGATATTAGCAGCGTAGAGATATTAGCAGCGTAGAGATATTAGCAGCGTATATATAATAGCAGTGTAGAGATCAGCGGTATTGGTGGACGTTAATAGGAGAGTCCCCGGTGGCTGTTTAATCTCACTCCAGAGATCTGAGCCAAAGACACCTTTGTGAGAATAAATAGTGCGATATTCCCTTGCTAAACGTGTAACCTTGCTAAACGTGTAACCTTGCTAAACTTGTACCCTTGCCAAACGTGTAACCGTCCTAAGCGTGTAACCGTCCTAAGCGTGTACCCAGCCCCGAACTAAATCCACACACTGGGGGACGGCCACCATAATGATCATCAATGTACCATATAGTACAAAACTCAACGAACTCAACGCCGCGGCCCTTGGATCATTCGAACCAAGTAAATGGGCCGTGGCCACGGCGGAGGAGTTGATGCCCATTGTTATGCCCCTGGTTAAATAGTCATCCTTCCTAACCCCAAGTACCCTCAGAAGATATTCCCCGATAAAGACGCCCAGAATACCACTAAGAATGGCAATTACCGCTACCAAATTAGCTGACCCCCCGAGAACTTCATTAATCGGCAAGGCCAATGCCAAAGTCGCGCTACGGGCGGCAAATGCCAACGCGCGTGATGATTCAATACCCACATGATAACATAAGGGCGGGTAGACCAAAATACTGGCCACGGCGGCAAATACGTTAGTCAGGGCAATGGTGAAGAAATTTGACAATAGTTCAGCACGGAAGGTATACATGGGGACCGCGAGCGCTACGATGGATACATCCATTAACGACGAAAACACATCACCTGCCCCCGGAAGCGTACCATCGTGATTAAATAAATTAAGATATTTCTTCCCCGTGCGATACTGCTGAATATTCCACAGAAAGTCCTCACGATGCACGACGCCGAAAACGTAGATGGCCAATACGGTCAAGGCGGATCCTAACAATATGGGATGCAGCAGTCGTTTATAGTTGGCCGGAATCGATAACGCTAGCTTGAACATCACAACGGTTAGCGGTAATTGGAGCGGCAGACCGTACCCGGTGGCAAAATAGGCAAACATGCCCCCGATGGTGAATAGTGTATATAAGATAGCGTCAAAGTAGGTTTGGATCACACACGAGATATATAATGTGCGGGCCGTTGGTCCATTGGGGGTGTTGTGGTGGTGGTTTTCGGCATTTGTACTGTCTATTGTGGCATTCAATGAAAGATCCACACCAGGATTATGCGGTCGATTAATGGCCGCTATAGGGGGTAAAAGACTAATCGTTTCAAATTCCTCGGGGGAGGTCATCGACGATTGTAATTCTACATCCTCAATTTCATTCACACCGCTGGATCCTTGTTCCTTTTCATGTTTCTTAACCGGTAACCACCGCTGGAGACCAAGACATAATGAAGCAATGGTGAAAAATAACACTAAATAGCCCAAGACAAATACGGCCGCGATGGTGAATGATTCTTGAACGGTAATTCGCTCGGATAAGGGTAAAGTGATAAAACTGGGCGTGAAGAATAGCCCGAGCCAACGTAGGGCAAACCCGGCCGGTACGTCAATTACCCGTAAAAGACGAGCCGTACGCTGGTGGCCCAATATACGATGATAACCAATAATCAGAACAAAGACTATGATCATTCCCAGTACCGAGGCCGGGAAGTTGACTGGGGTGAGTAGGATGAGTTGGTTGAGTCCATAGAGGAATATGAGGAGTAAGGTCACGCCGAGCGGTGTGTAGATGTAGCAGGTGAGTATGTGGGGTTTACTGAGGCGTATTCCCGTAATTATGCCCTCAATGGATTCGTCTAGTTTAGCCATATTAGATCTAGACCACTGAGACGAAGCCAAAGTCGAGTTTGTGGTGTTCTAGTTGTAGTTGTAATGGTGGTGGTGGGTGGTGGAGATGGTGTGGGGATCCGAAAACCGGTCTGGGATGGCCATGTATATATATATAGTACCGGACCACCGGATGTGAAGTTGATGCGAATATAATAAAATGACCAATTTGGTAAATAAATAACCAATTCAGAGGGGTGACGAGATGAATTTGTAACTAACAAAGCCTGATTCTGGTTGGGGGGTGTCCAACTATGGACATATCTACAGGTATAGGCGGCCAACGAGAGGATATAATGTATTTTATATATGGTATATAGAGCCGATGCGAATATCAAACAATAAATAAATAGAAAACGCTTTACAATGAACAACAGATGACAAAACCGTAAAACGCGCGCACCGCAAACAAGCCGATGGTTGTATCCAGCTGAGTCCATTCCAGACAAGGACCCTCTGTCAGGAAACGACTCAATGTCAGCCGTGTGTCTTTGCTTGGAGCAAGGATGGGCAGCGTCGCTAGTAGAGAGGGATCGGTAATGGCAATTATGGTGATGATAATGATAATACAAAGCGTAATAATAGGCTGACAATAAACGGCAGACACCAGACTGACAACCAAAAAGCCAGAAAGAAAGAAAAACCGCCATCAGATAAGGACGCAAGCAAGCAATTGTGCACACATGGAGGTGATCCGGTGGCGATTGGCGAGCCTATTCTTCGATATATTGATATATATTGATATTCCCATGGATAGATATATAGTAATCGAGATACAAATATATAATATCGAACAGCGAGTAATAATTTATTACAATTTATCTTAATTACTTACAATTATTTATTTCCAGGGTTATCTCCCGTAGTGTCCCAAACCAAGCCCGCCAAATGAGCCCTCTTTAGCGCCAAATCCACCAAAACAGACCAAACAAAGCGGGAAAAAAAGGCCAACAGGACCATACAAGGCAAGACAGGCCCATAGAAAGCAATAATAGGCAATAATAAGCAATAACGGCCCGCAACGGCCACGAAATACCCGCCAACCCCGCCAGAACGCCACGGCTGCAGCGGGTGGGAAATTAAACTTTTTAAACTTTTTAGACTTTTTTAGGCTTTTTTCATTTTCGTTTTCCCTTTTTTTCCCTTTTCGCCCTTTTTTTTCCCGCCTTCTTCGCGCTTTCCGCACCCTCCGACACCTTTTCTCGCCGTCTTTCCGCCCGAATCGCTGTCTGTCTCGAGTCTGCTTGCTCTGAGCCCGTCTGCTACCTGGTCCTGATATCCTTTGCGGTGCTGTCGTGGTCCCTGGTCTTTTGTCCCCGTCGTTATCTTTCGTGCGCGTTTACTCAGCCCGGTTTGCCACGTTATTCTTATTATTCTTATTATTATTATTATTTAACGCTTCTTGGCCTTTTCTTTTTTCTTTACCGTTGTTTTCACTATCCCGCTGTTTCCGCCACTACTATGGAAACCTACCAAGGCTTTGTCAGAACGCCCCTGGACGCCATCATACTGTTTGAGGCCTGTCGGCTCGGCATCCTGCCCCGCGTGCAACGACGTCTCACCGAGAAGGAACGCCAGGCTATAAAATCCGGGTCTATCTTCGTATGGGATGAACGCGAAGCCGGCATGCGCCGTTGGACTGATGGTAAATCTTGGAGTGCCTCGCGGGTCGCGGGCTCCTTCTTAACCTATCGTGAAATGGAGGGTCGTCAACCGGCCGATTCTAACGAAACGGATGCCAACCCGGCATCACAAGCCGATGATGAAGAATTATCGCAGGATGGCTATCGGTATAAAATCGATGGCTTGATCAAGCAATCGTTCTCGATTACCACGTCGACTAATTTGAAATTACATCTGATTTCGTATTTCTCCAGGGGTCAAAACGCTACCCATTCACCGGATTTAATGTTACCCACTCATGATAGTCGCTTGAAGAATATTACCATCCCTCAGGGTTTATATCCCGATTCTTCCTTACTGTTAGAACAAGCTCCGGTTCACAATTCGGCCCATACTCGACCTTCGTTTTCTTATTCGAATCAAGGTAATCCGCCGCAAGTTAATCAAATTCAACCTTATCCACAGTATATGTATTCACCCCATTCTCAGCCTTATTCCTATCCAATTAATCCGCCATTACCGCCGCCGAATCAAACCAAAATATACCCGTATAACCCTCAACAACAACAGCAACAGCAACTACAATTGCAACTACAACAACTAAAACAACAACAACTGCAACAACATCAACTGCAACAACTGCAACCGCAACAACTGCAACCGCAACAACTGCAACCGCAACAACTGCAACCGCAACAACTGCAACCGCAACAACTGCAACCGCAACTGCAACCGCAATATAGCAGCTTATCAATATCATCACTAACTTCCCGCTCTTCGCCTTTAACTGGTACAACCACGGCCACACCCACGCCGACATCGGTTAATGCCATACCACCCCCGCAACAGACCTCAGTGACTATACCGGGGGATAGTCCTCAGCGTCAACAATCTGCGGTGGCAGGGGTGCAAGAGGAGGCCAAGATACCACCGGGGAATGGACTGGTGGCTAACAAGTTTAACGAGGACGTGCGGGCCATTTCTTTGTTGAATCGACAGTTTTGTTTTTAGCAAGGTGGATGTTATGGACGGACGCCCTGAGGAAGGGAAGATCAGGAAGAGGAAGAGGAAGATCAGGGAATGGTTGTAATTTTTGGAAGGCGTGTCTTCTGGAAGGCGTGTCTTCTGGAAGGCGTGTCTTCTGTAATTCATTCTATTTAATAGCCCTCTTCACCACCTAGTTGATATTCAAAAAAAAGTCTGAAAAAATTAGTCTCTATCAAAAGCTATCAAAATCTATCAAAATCTATCAAAAGCTATCAAAATCTGTCAATGTATATCATTATATATCAATGTATATCAATGTATATCATTATATATCAATGTATATCAATGTATATCATTATATATCAATGTATGTCAATGTATATCAATATCTACAATATTTACAAAATTATCAATATGTATATTAATCTCTTTGTAACCTCCCTCACGTGACCGACAGGCTAAAGCCAACCTCCAAAGCGGGCCGATCGCCAATTCTGCGACCACCAAATTATAGTATTCAATCATATAGGTTGAACCACCCCAAAACAAAACCATGGTTGAACCGTCATCTTCAGCGCTGGACAAGGCGTCGGCGGATGCGTCGGCTATGGCCTCGGCCAACCGGGTGATCAAATGCGGATGGCAACACGTTCGCACCAAACACAAGTCCTGGCGACGACAATGGATCGTACTCCGGGGTCATACCTTGACTTATTATAAGGATGAACGTGAATATAAGCCCCAGGAGTTAATATCCTTATCGTATGCCTCGACTTCCACCGTGGCTGTGGTGGAGTGCAATGACGGCCGTGATCATCACCATCATCATCATCATCATGATAATAATCATAATCATCATATATCTAGTGATGAGACAAATCATCATCATCAGAAGGTACGATGGGCCATATTCACCCCGAGTCAGAATCGCTATTTCCGCGCGGGCGATCTGAAGACGGCATTGGACTGGGTTGACGCCGTCAAGTCCGTTATTGACACAAAGGCATCTGAGGCCGATACAACCACCATACTACCACCCTTGGATATTGAGAATAAATTAACCCCGAATCAACCACCACCGATGTTACCGTCTAGTGCCAATGAAGAAGATCCTTTAGTGGAAGAGGACGAATTCGAGGACGATGAATACGATTTGGAACCCCCGCAGATCCCACTGAATTCGGCCATGTCTAATCTGGTACTATCCTCTACGGCGTCATTCGAGGACGACGATGGCCTCTCGGGCCGTGAGGAACCAATTATGGCGCCTAATATAACCACCACCCAACACGACAATGATGACAACGACACAATAGGTGGCGAACCTATCATTCATAAAGGTCCACTGATAAGTCATCGCAAACGGTACGGTCGACGACTGTGGAAACGCGTCTTTGCCATCCTGACCGATCAACGGCTTCTTTTCTATAAATTCCACCCTCCACATCATGGTCAGAGCCAGAAATTAGAATTGCCCATTAAGATCATCCTGTTAAGTGATATCATTGATGTCTTGGAGATCGATGCCCTGTCAAAGTCGAAATTGTACTGTATGCAAATCATAACTAATGCCAAGGTCCGACGCTTCGCCGCGCCCTCGGAGGAGGCCCTGACGCAGTGGTTGGTTAGTGCAAAGGGGGCTTTGAAGGGAAGGCAAGCGAAAGCCGAAGGTGTATGTTGAGTCTTGAGGAGTATCTTGAGTATGTTGAGTATCTTGAGGAGTATCTTGGGGAAGGTTAGTAAAGTGTCTTCGTCTACAGTTGTATAATATAATGTTTCATGAATAATAATCAATAATAAATAAGAATAACGTAAACCAGAGATAAAAAAAGACATAAAAAACGAGTGAGACAAAAAGAGAGAGTGAGAAAAGTACCAGAAAAAAAAAACAGACAAAAAGAAAGAGAGAAAAAATTAAACAACCAATAAATAAAAATCATCCTGGAAGATGGAAGGTTTAGGCAAAAGAAGAAACCCCTTTTTACAAAGACCATTCCCTCCACATTTACTACAAATAAAACTGTTCTGAGGGCGCCTTACTGGCCACCTCCACGTTACCACCACAGTATAAACATTTATACTTGAGCTTGGAATCGCCCGCACCGGCGGCATCCTTCATTGCCGCATTCTTCATCACCACCCATTCACCCTTGGCGGGGATTCTACCACACGTGGCCACCAGGCACCTCGCGTTGGTCTTTTTATATCTTAATCCACAAGAATTACACAATTGTCCCGCGGCCGTGGACCATGAGGGCCGCCAGCACGGTGATTGATCGGACCCGCAGGAGATACATTGTCGACGATGAACGTGACTGGCCGATTGATAAGCCGTTGTGGGGATTAATTCTGAATTTGCATTCTCATTATTATTATTATTATTATTAGTATTATTATTTTCTTTGGATGATGATTTAGGCGGCGTTGGCGCCGTTGGCGCCGTTGGGGTTGTCAGCGGTTTCTCAATACCCGGGGATGAAAGAATGGATTTAATGACTATTGGGGATTTGGAGGGTGATAAAGACTCGCCTCCTTCGTCCTCATTGGGCGGACTCCTGGGTAGGAGGGGTGCCTTCTTAAGGGGTTGTTGCAAGAGGGGTGATCCGGGCGGTGAGGGTAATTGGGCAGCCGTGTGGTGGGTCATCACCGGTACGCTGGTGGATGATCTCCTTGATTTGGGCTTCTTGGGCGTCACATCGATTAAATCATTAATGGAGGTTATTCTAGTTTCCGGTGATATGGGCTTACGCGCCAATTGTCGTCGACGTTCCACGGGTGAGGATGAAGCCGATATCGTTACGGGACTCGTGATGGCCATAGACATAGCCATGGGATCAACCCATTCCTTGGGGGAAATCGGCGTAGGACGCGGTAAGGTCAAATTAGAATGAACTAAGGTGGGTGAAACAACAACACTACCACGACGACGTTTAGGTTTATCTGAATCAGTATCGTGTGAGGGCGGATTACTACGAGCCACCTGGGGTCGCGATACGACTTCACTCACGTTATCCTTCATAATATCATCAAAGATACTATTCTCCGAGTTAAATACGGCATCAAACAGGCTGAATCTAGTCACGGGGGACGACGACCGTTTAGCGCGACGTCTCAAGGGTCGCGAGGAGGGCGGTGAAGAGGGTGGGTGTCCAAGGTTATTGTTGTTATTATTATTATTATTATCATCGGTCATTTCCGGGAAATCACTAAACGTGCCCCGATCGAGCAAATCGTCGATTCCCTTGAGGATATGCGTGTGATTCCGTTTAAGCCATACGTTGACTTGGGGTCTCCACAGCGGTTTAGGCGCCGTATCAGGGTAGAGTAGCGATAGCGCGGGGTAGTGCCAACGGGGGACATTGACCGAGTCCGCGCGGTCATTGTCAGTATTGTCAGTATTGTCAGTATTGTCAGTATTATCACAGTCCGAACCGCCCGCGGTAGGAGACTGTGGCAACTGGGGCAACTGGGGTGACGACGGCAGTCCGTCCACTTTGGTCAGGATATATTCGGGGGTCGTTGAATTAATATTTGTGTGCAAATCAGTGTTTGCAATATTCGGTGGGCCGCTAGATCGCGATAACGGGTCGTGCGCTGCATCGCGTTCTGCAGCTGCGGAGCCCACTGGGACTACCGGCGTGGGTCCCGGCACAGATAAGGCGGCGGCCACGGGCGACGACGACAACGACACGCCGGGGGTCTCATAGCGTGGGGGGGGTTTAGTACGGTCAGCTGGCGCTGGCGATGGGTTAATGTTGTTTCGCTCCGAGGGCGGGCTCAATAGAGCGGGTTTGTGGGCCACGAAAGGCTTTGTGGTCTTGGCGGGTGAGTGTAATCCACGCGGGCCCGCGGGCCCATCGAACGCAGTCGGGGGCTTTTGTTTTGACGTCGTCGTCGGATCGGGCTGGGCGCTCAGCATTAGGGAAGATGTCATTTTGGCGCGAATAAGGCGGAGGGCAGATGTAGATATGGATAATAAAAAGAAATAGTGTTAAAAGGGCGTGGGACGTGGGTGGTAGCCAAGTACCCGATCAATCAAAACAGGGAATTTCGGTTGAATCCACAGTAAGAAAAACGAAGGGATCTGCCAATAAACCAGTATAGACTGGATACGATTATTGCCGGAAACGGGATGGAAAGGGTCCCTCTAAGCTAATTAGACACCCGGTAGCACTACTATCTCGATAGCGCGCCTGGAAAGGTGGTATATTGTCAGTGGGTGTGCGGTCTCCGGACGTAGATTGGTGGTGTGGGCCGATTAGCGGGGAAGAACGGTAATTAGAGCGGAATCAAGCGAGAAAAAAAGCAATAGGCCAGTGGATCAGGTCAGGCGGAACGCGCGCAAATCGACTGGAACGTCTCTGGAGTCGTGAACGAACGAGGTTTGGGCTGGTTTAGCGTGTTGTCGACGGTGGCCGAGGGTATAGCGACCGGTTTAACTACTCAAATCACAGATCGGCAGATCGTCCGATCACTGCGCGGGGCGTGCTGGGACCTACGCCGGCGCGGGACCTGATCTACCCGGCTCGCTTTATCGGGGTTTAATGGCGATATACAATATTGGAGTTTATTGGAGTTTATTGGTATATCCAATATTAATAAATTACAGTTAATCTTATATCATCATTTGCTACGGCCGTCTCGTTCGCTCACGGCGTGGCGGCACGATGGCCCTGCGGGGTAGACGGTTAATATAGGCCATTGGAGGAACCTACGAGATATCTCGAGGCCAAATACCACGGACCATACCCCCTTTTGGTTGTATTTAGCCTTGAAATATCCAAAATAGAATTTAAAAGCCTGGCCAATTCGCTATTCAGAGTTCATCCCGAGGTCAGAACGCCCGTTGGACCGCCCCAAGGTGGGCATGCATATTCTCTTATCGACCTCAGCCCTGCCTTGGCCGAGGCCAGTGAATGGAATAGCACCGCAAAATGTGGTTCTTGGGGTTATTAGTGAACTGCCGGTGGTTCTGGTGATAATAAATGGAACCATTGCTGTAATTTTTTCCATTTATTTTGAATCAAAATACCGGTTCAGATCCTATTAGACGGTCCGAATGGCCAAAATTACTCCCCCCCTCCCCCCCTAATAGTCTATATTCATATCACCAATACCCCTCAATGGCTATAATCCACTAGGACCACTGTTCGATCTATATTCAATACCAATTACTACTCATAACCACCATACCCCCGATCTAGCTGGGTGGCCATTCATCCTGCCGTTTCAGTTATCTCAGGGCGTCTGGTGTAGTTGGTTATCACATGCGCTTAGCATGCGCGAGGTCCCCGGTTCGATTCCGGTGTCGTCCAAAAGATACATTTCCTTCCGAAATAGTTTAGTGGCTAGAATTTGCGCCTGTCAGAATATTGAATATTCAGCACGCGTGGGACCGGGGTTCAATTCCCCGTTTCGGAGACTTTTTGCTGAAGAAGAAGTCTATAATGTAAGGTTGTAAATTTCAATCGATTAATCAGAATGTGGTTTTTTTGGTTAGAATCTGATGTTCTTTAAAAACAATAATCGCACTACGTAAGTATCCTCGCGATTGGGATATATGTTTGCTCATTAAGTATAAGATTCATTTTTTTGTTGTTGTTCGAATCAAATATATTCATTATATCATCATCGTATCTAAGTAGGATATCATATTCCTCTAATAGAGCCAGTTAATGCCAATAGCTACCAATACTAAACTTATATCAAACCAGACCAATGTTAGACCCCTAGCTGATCCTTAGCTGATCCTTAGCTGATCCTTTTTAATCCTTAGCTACTCCTTAGTTACTCCCCGGCCACCCCTGGCTACGCTGGAGAACGCTCAGTACACACTTTGACTAATCAAACACCAACTTTTCATTCTTTCTTTCGGCCTGTCGTTCTAATGCCTGGTCCATCAATAACGTGTTCTTGCCCTTTTTCAATTCATTATCCAACTGTTTCCCCAATTTGCCCTTGGGCTTACTACCCCCGGAGGCGACACCACCCGCCGATGAAGACCTATGCTGAGCGGCCAATGCCGCGCGGGCTCGGGCGTCTTCGGCGATTTGATCATCTGAGATGAGTTGCGTCATTTCAGCATTAGAAGGTTCTGATTGACGATTAGGGGTAGGGGTCGGGGCACCACCACCATCACCACCGAGTCGACGACCCTGGCCGGTATAACCTGATGGTTTTTTCAATTTGGGGCCCTTGGGGGCATTTGGTGTAGGTCGGGTGGATTTCGACGACGGCGACGACGAAGATTTACTCATACATGAACCCATTATCGGTTGAAGAATGCCTGTTTCTTGATTTTTTTGGTGATACTTTTTCTGTAGGAGGTGAAACTAAGGCTGTGAACTACTGCGTTGGATAATGCATATGAGCCTCGGGAGATAATAAAAAAACACTATTATACACTATATACACACACATTATTTACATTTTTCTAAAACTCATTATAGATCTCACGCGACACCTGTTTACCATAGACAAAGCGGGCCAGGCCAATATTGTACCTAAACAGATAATCCAGGGCTAATAATGGTACGTCGTCCTTGGGCAGCACCAATTCCTCGGCATTCCCACCGGGGATTGTACCATTCTGACGATCCAATCTCTCCTGGACAAAGCCAATATACTTATCAATTAGCGACATTGAACCCTCATTATCCACCATGAACGTCCGCCAGATATCCTTAAATAGCTGTCTTCTATCATCCTGACTCGCACAGGCCCGAATGAGCGCCGACCAATCGTAGACCTCCAGCGGTCGCCCCTGGTCCAATTGGGCCCTGACCAAATCCTGCCACCTGGTAAGGATCTCCTCATTGGGGATCTGGGGGAAATAGGCGTATTGACTAATGATCAACCGCAGGGTGGCCACCGATTTGGCGACGTTGAAAATCGCGTATGACTCAATGAGGGATTCAAACACCTCTTGATTGGCCCAAATGCCCACTTTCATCAGTAATTGATTCAAAAAGACCTCGTTTACGGACCCACGCGTGTGGATATATGTGGAAATTAGGGCCTTAAGACTGGCCACGGCACTATCGTCACAGTCGGGGTACCGTTCGAAAAAGATTTGCATCATAAGTTCGTTCACGCGTGAGAATTTGATCGGGTCCAAGTCCGCGGGCAGATGCGCCAGGTATTGGCCATAGGCCGGGGAAATCACAGTCTCGTAGTCCACGGCGTGGTCATACCATAATTTGGACAAGTATTTGTGGAAACTAATCGAGGTGATGGTTCGTTTAAAAGGTAGGGTTTGATTAATGGCGTCCTCAAAGAACTGCTGCGACAGTAAGAGACTGGCGGATTCGCCAATAAAGTAATCATGAATAATATCAAACGATCGCAAGAGATTAGTATCGTATTTACTATCAGGATTATTAACTAAATAAGCCGTCATAATCTGTTGGAACACGGCCGCGGCATCCTCGCTGCGTCCGAATTTGATCAATGCGTAGATAATAGACTGTTCGAGGTTCATATCGTCCGGCCCGATATTTTTAGAAATCCTATAGGTCTCATAGATTGAATCAATACTATAATCCTCGAAATTATCACTCATGGCCTTGATGATCACACCCACCACCTTGGGCTTATGCACGACCAGACTGGATAAGTTTTCCTCATGACAGAGTCTTTGCCAGACATCAATCGCCCGCGCGGCACCATCCTCGGAAAATTCATAGATCGTATTAAGAAGACACCAGGCGCCGTATCCATTAAGTTTGATTGTATTATTACAAGCATCATCTGCAATAGTCTGGACGTATCCCAGGATGATCTCACGGTAACTGTCATGGCCCTGATGACTTTGATGCTGGATGTACTTGCGTGATTTAGTGGCCTTGAGATGATTCTGACACAAGTTCACCATACTGGACACGTCAGATGGACTGAACGAGTTGAAGGATTTATAATTCTCGTACAACTTAAACGAGCTCTTGATGTCATTAAGCGAGTAAGATAACCGGTATTGTTTAAGATGCTCGGATGAATCCAACAGTTTGGCGCGGAAATTATCTAGTTCACGCTCCAACACGGACTTGGTGAATTTGGGGTCCACCAGTAAATCCTCCATCGAGCCCTTACGATCCCAGGCGGGCACATTCATCGTTTCAACGGGTTTACGATGCTTGGGCGTGGTGGTGGTGGTGGTGGTGGTAGTGGGTTTACGAGATCGTTTAACATCACTGGGTCTCTTGGCGTGGTGTCTTTCTTTAGCAAGCCATACCCTGGACGTGGAAAATGACGCCGCCGAAGTAGATGATATATTTGGCGTTATTTTCGCTCGACTTAGTGCTATTCTCAACATTTTATTCTGTAATTCTGCCTCGAAACCTCAGTGGAAAAAAGGTTGAAAACTATCACAAAAAAATGATGCAGAACGCTGGGAGAGAAGGTTGGGAGGAAATGTAGCCACAATTTTGTATTTACTTTAGTATTAATTAAAATTACACGTTTGAAGAATGAAATATGTTTATTCTTTTATAAATAATGGTACAACCCCAAGCAGTTTAGGGATTTACGAAGATTAAAAAACGACGTTGATAATAATTCTAACCGTCCAGCCTTTGAGGTTCCTGCTGACCTTCCTCAACCGTCCAACCGTCCACATTCCAACCTTGCTTAGCCTCGGCAGCGCCCCTATCAAAGTCCACCATCCTAACCACCACGGCGGCGGTCACCAATAGGCCCAGGAAGAAATAAAAGCTGTATCTAATGTTATGGGTTTTATCCACAATAAGCCCAATCACCAAGGGACCTATAATACTACTCCCCTTATCGGTAACACTAAAGAGGGAAAAGAAGATACTCTCCCGGCCCTTAGGTATCAGGAGTGAGAACGTGCTGCGAGCCAGGGTGTTTAGGCCCCCCAACGCGAACCCGTACCATATGGCCAACATATACATTTCCCAGGGTCTGGTGAGGCCCACGAGGGAGGTGAAGAACCCCAGAATGCCATATAAGGGGATGGTTGCCATAAGGATAATAACAAACGACAGTGCATTGGTTGGGGTTTGGATGGTGTTATTAGTGGGATGGGTCACTAAACCCGATTGTTCGGGGTGGTGGTATAAATGAGGACTTTTAATGTCAAAGAATCGCGGGATGAGAATAGCCCCGAGAATTCCGTTAATTACTACCAATAGGCCCACGATGGCTAAACTAATGGGATCCATGTTTAATTGGGTTCTAGCAAACAAGATAGCCGCCGAATTGATTGTGGTGGCCGCGTCACTGATAATAAACCAAGTTATAAGGAATAAAACCACATCCTTCATATGTTTAATGTCCTTGAATGTAGCGTAGATAGTACGCCAACCGAATTGAACATAACCCCAAACCAATAGTAGGTGACGATGGGGTGCGCGGGTATCCGGGGAAAGATTATGGGGTAATGCGGGCCCTGTACGGGACTTTAATAGCAGGGCTACGGGGATTTGCCATATTAACCACCAGACGCCAACTAACGCAATGGACACTTGAATAGAGAATAATGTGGATTGCATTTTGAAAATTACCAGTACCGTAACAATTTGTACAATGAACGCGGAGAGGTAGCCAATGGCGATCCCGCGCCCACTGATTTTGGACGATACCTTAGTGGATAATAATAGTAATGAATGGTCATTGGACCCCAATCGCTCCTTTTCCTCCACCACTTCGGGGTGATTATCCACCAACACCGGCAGAAAGGAATTCCCACACACTGAGACGGCGCCGAATGTGGAATTCGAAATAATGGCCAGAAACGAAGCGACCAAAAACCGCGATGGTTGGACCCACACAAAGCATATGGTGGCGCAGGACCCCAGGATTGAGAATCCGACCAATAATCGTTTTTTGAAATTCCCACGGTCGGCGGCCCCGGACATGGATATCACCACCAGCGTCTGCACCAGCACCGATATCGAGAACGTGTACAGGGCAAACGAGGACGTGTCCACGTAGTGGCCCAGAACCTTGACCACGCACTTCACCGCATTGTCGCCGCCGTCGCCGGGGAGGGGCAGCGGCGCGTGGGGGGTCTTATCGGCGTATATCTGGCGGGTGGTGGACATACAGGGCGTGAGATGGTCGGCCAGCAAGACCCCGTTATAGCGGGCAAACTGCTCCAGCAGGATGGGCACGTAGGTGCCCACGGCGCTGACCATGAAGGGCTCGGCGGCCCACGAGTACGCGTACCATCCCGCGAGCTCGCGATTCGTCGTAATCGCAGCACTACCAGGCGTCGCAAACGAAGACGTCGCAAATGAAGACGTCGCAAATGAAGACATCGTCGACGTCGCCAGCGAGTGGCGATAACGAAGCGAAAGCACCCCGCGTTTTCCTATCGGGCGCCCGGCACGTGACCGGCCGGCGGGCGCTGGCGGACCTCGGCTCAACCGTGGCCAGCCAGCGTATAAGACCGCCAGTCTTGCCCGGAATCGTTTGTGGATGTTGGTCCACGACACATTCGCTCTTATCGGCCATCTACCATGACCTCGCGCATCATCTCTCTCTTGGACTCGTTCACGGGGCTGGACCAGCTCATCACGGACCCGGCCTGCCACGACGTCCTGAGCATTTTCAAGGGCATGCGCAACGGGTTCGTCTACGGGGCGCGATTGCGGTTCTCACATGCCATTGTCATGGCCATTCTGTTCAGGGGCGGAACCACCTGGCGGGCCAAGTTGCAGAGCGCCGTGAAGGCCGCCCGAGCCCACGGCACCTCGCTGAGCACCTATGTCGGCGTCTATAAGACCGTGCTCTACATTTTGAACCTGTTGAGGACGCATCAGGTTGCTCCCGTGAGTAATAAGCTCAAGGCCTCGTTGGATCCCCTGATTGCGGGTTTGATCGGTGGTTATTACGTGTTTGGCAGACCCACGGCCAAGGCCGCCGGCAGCGGTATCAATCAGCAGATTGTACTGTATATCTTCTCCCGGGTGTGCCTTGCCATAGCGCAGATGATCGAGTTGAAGATGTTCTACAATACGAGTAATACCCAGGTTGCCAAGCAGGCCCGATTGCACCTGGCCAAACCCACCACCGCTGGCGTGAAACATAACCCACCAAGACACCGTATCTTGGGTATGCCGGAGGGTCAACTGGTGAATGTCACCTGGGCCGTCTTTGCTAGTGTTAACTGGGGCCTGGTAATGTACTTTTTCGCAATCGATCCCAAGATTTTACAGTCCAGTTTAGCCCGTAGTATGGATTACCTCTATTTGGATAGCAATCACTGGACTAGTCTAAGTGATTTCTTGACCAAATAGACCACTATTTACTCTTTGTGTACTTTTAATATATTTAATTAAATCTCTTCTGCCTTTTTCATCTGACGATCGGCCGATGTCATTAATTCACGGTGTTCTCATACATCGGAATTATAGACGAAGAACCCCCGAAATTGAGAGCATTACATCCAAACCAAATAATAATAATAAAATAATCTCTGATCCTCATCAAAGGTATAGCATATGCGATAGTAAAATTAAATGACCAAACCGCCCCACATAATCTTACCGCTTTACCGCAATCTCTAAGGAGATACACGAAAAAAGGCAGTCAACCATTTATAGCGATCTTCAGGATCAATAGTATTACCCACGATAAGAACATTCCCCCTGAACTTTTGCTAGTGCGAAACCCAAAGAGGTCCAAACCAACAACCTCAGGATGTTACAAACGATGAATTTTTCCGTTGGTAAGGCATTGAAATCTTGGGTTCTTCAAAGCCATTTTCGGCCATGGCCTTTCTTTCGGTGATGACACGGGTCCCGCCAGCGGGCTATGCGCCATGTTGCTGAAACCCATCGCATTCCCAAGCTTTGCATTTTCTTTTTCTAAATAGATTTTCTATTAGGAAGTAAAACCGTATTTAAACTAATAAAAAAACAGAATTTCCTTTTGAATAACCTTTATTGATGGATAGGACGGTCATCCAATATTTTCTTTTAAAAATAGGCGCTTTGGCCGAGTGGTTAAGGCGAAAGATTAGAAATCTTTTGGGCTCTGCCCGCGCAGGTTCGAGTCCTGCAGGCGTCGATATACTTTTTTTTAAAAAAACAAAAAAGTCTGAATGAACCCATTTTTTTTTACCTGCAAATCTTGTTATAGTCAGGATGTATATTCGATATATATTCTCAAGCAACTTTCATGCGGTCAATGTCTGAGAATATGAGAATAATTAAAGTTTCAATACTCATTGAAAGGATGTTATTGAAAGGGGACAAAGGTAAAGTAGGGGTGGGTCACCTCCTTAATGATAATCAAGATCAGGTGTGGAATGTAAACCTGTGACGTAGATGTCCCGGTTTGAGAAATTAAAAGTTTTCAAAATTAATACCAGATGATACCCACTGGATTGCTCAAGCAATTTTAACCTGCTTGCCTGTTTTTTCGTCAAATTCCGGGGTAATTTTGGCCAGGTATGTTTCCCCTTCAGTTGTAAAAAAAATGGTATGTCATGTTTCAATAAAAGCGCGCCGCCGATTCATTGAACTCCGTACATTATTTGGTTATCCGAAATGCCTTTTCATTTGATAGTTTAATAACATTGGCAGTATTGATGGCTTTAATGTTATTTTGGTTAAAATTCGTTTATTATTGATCTAGGAAAACTATATAAATATGTATTTATACAAATATAGGAAAAGTTTATAACAACTGAATCGTAGTAAATATTAAATACTAATTACTTAGTATTTTAGAAATTACGGAATAGCCCTATTTTTTTATTTTTTTTTAAATAAACGTTTCATTAAATTTAAATCGAATTAAACTAATCAACAGGAAAACTAAAGAAAATAAATAGGATTCCCGAATGAAATACGAATTGGGGTATAAAATCCTAAATATATAGAAAAAAAAGAAATTTAACCTATCATCCTCATCATATTAATCAGAATCACATACTTTTACTTTTAAATTTAACCATTTTTACTTTGAAAAATTATTTTTTTAGAATTTGATATTCGGTTTGATAGATTACAACGCACAAAACTGTTGTCTGCGGCCATATCCACTGGAAAGCACGATTTCCCGTCCGATCAATCATAGTTAAGCCAGTGAGAGCCTTCATAAGTACTACGGTGGGAGACCACGTGGGAACATAAGGTGCTGCAGTCTCTTTTTTATTTATTTTTTTAACTGTTTATTTTTGTCTACAAAGGCAAAAAGGTTTGTGATTCGAGCCCTTTTGTGGACACAGGGGCCCGCATTTCTAAGCGAGTTGCGAATTAATTTTTTATAATAAGAGGTATTTGCATGTCAAGCCTTAATCTGGATTATTCGTATTCACATTTTCCTGTCAAAGAGCATTTCACTTATTTTTTTAATGCCTCTATTTTCTCTTTACAAAGTAAACTAGACCTAATTCATATTTCTCTTTGTATTATTAGGATTTTAACTCTGATTATATTGTTGGTTTTCTGTTAAACAATAAATCGCCACCGTAATACGGCCCCGTATTTGGTATAAGCCAAAAATAATAATCATTGAGGTAATCTTGTATATTAATGATGGGCTATCTTTTGTTTATTTTGGTTTCGGATTAGATGAATGAATTTATATCATTATGGTGATCTATATGGCGTACGTATCAAAGCCGAAATTATTATGGGGGTAGTCTTAGAAAATGAACCGAAAAAAAAAGAATGGCTTTAATATTAATATTATACAAATAGCGGTGCTAACTTTTGATTATATAGGTCTAAAATTCTTCTTCTTCGGACGATGTTTCTTCCTTCTTCCGTTTTCTAGTGACCTTTAACGAAGTTTGGGTCTTGGACTTTGTAGCTGGGGTCTTCTTAGTGGGCTTACTGCTCTTCTTATCAAACTGATCTTGATGCTTTTTCCTCTCTTCAGCACCCTTTTCTTGGAGTTTGATGGATTTAGCGATAACTTCTTTATCGTCGGCCGATCTACCAGTAAGCCAGGTTAGGAGTTCGATTTCCTCGGCTCTGTTCTCATCGCCACGAGTTGGGTCCGGGGGTGTTTCCAGAATCAGGGGTATATTTTGCAATTCCGGTTTATTCATAATCAATCGGAAGGCCTCTAGTCCCAAAAATCCCATACCGATATTTTGATGTAAATCCCTATGTGAGGCCAGAGGGGCCTTGGAATCATTCAAATGAATCCCGGCCAGATACTTGTAACCAATGATTTTATCAAAATTACTCCAGAATTCTAAAAATTTATCTTCGGTTCTAATATCGTAACCGGCAGCAAAGGTATGACAGGTATCAATACAGACACCTACCCGGTCCTTATTGTCCACTTGTTCAATGACCTCAGCTAACTCCTCAAGTTTAGATCCAATAATATTACCATGACCGGCCATATTTTCTAAAACCACCTTAACAAAGGTAGTTTGTTTGATGGCCTCGTTGATGGATTCGGCGATTCTGGTTAATGATTCCTTCAAATCCGAACCCAGCGTTGAACCAGGGTGGAAATTGTAAAGGCCAACGCCTAAAAGTTCACACCGCTTCAAATCATCAATAAAGGCATTAAGTGATTTCGTACGTTGTTCTTCGTTGGGATTGGCCAGATTGATCAAGTACGAACCGTGGGGTAAGACATCGGTACGTGAATTATAATTATGAGTAGAGCACGCATGGTGAAACTTTTGAATATCCGCCTCCGTATAAGGGGCTGATTCCCATCTTCTTTGGTTCTTTAAGAAGCATCCAATGGCATTAGCTCTTTATTCTTCGGTTAGTACTAAATAGACAAAACAAACAAACAAACGAACTGATTAAAACTTACCCAATATCAACACTGTTTTGAATGGCATTGTGAACGCCTTAAGAAAGTGTAATCAAGAAACCATAGATTCGTGTTAGTATTTTCACTTTTCGAATAATAATAATCAATACTTCTAACTTACCACCGGCGGCACTAACATGAGCCCCTAACAAGTACTTGGCATCGGCTTCTCGGTGAAAAATTCTCTTAGTGGCGTCCAAAGCAGCCTTTTTGGCACGAGGTGGCATATTGAATATATCCGTTGAAAATAAATCACCAAAACCGAGTTTCAATGACTAGATAAGAAAAGAAAGGTTTACGATTCTTACGTGCCTTGAGTGTTGTGATAAATGGTCTTGGTTCTTCCCTTTACCCTGCATACATAACGTAATGCTGTAGAGATGGATATAATTATTATTTATGGGGTATATTTTTATTATTATTATTTTTGAACTATAAATACAAGAGTGTGGCATATTTTGGCGGGTTCTAAAGGTCAATTCATAAACGGAAAAGCGATTACTTTTTACTGAATTTCGCCTTCTTGGTCTTTTTCTTATCATCGGCGATCTTGGCATTCTTACGCTTAGCGGCCGCGATTTGCTCGGGGGTCTTGGGCAATACCTTAAAGAAGCCATCTAAGCGACCTTGTGTAGCCGTCTTGGTTGACTTTTTCAATCTTTCGGCCCCAGCGCGAATTCTATCCTCGGCAAAGCCGTTATCATGGACTAAATATTGTACTAAACCTTCCACATCCGGCTCGGTCCATTTGATATCCAGGGTTTCCGGATCAGCGACTTCAGGTTCTAAAAACAGTAAACGGGCTTCCTTATAGGGCCAATCTTCGGGTACTTGGTATTTACTCTTAGAATCCTTTTGGATGGCTTCAATGATATTTTCCAATGTCCCGTGTTCCTTGATAAGTTTGTAGGCGGTCACGGGGCCCACGCCACGGATGGTATCACAGTAATCACAGCCCATAAGAATACACAAATCAATGAATTGAGCATGGGTTAATTCCAAGCCCTCAATAATTTTATCGTAACTAATTTCGGAGATGGGCAATTTACGTGCCTCCGAGAAGGTCAAATGACGCAATAAAAATGGAGTACGGTAGCAGAGGGTATCCATATCTTCAGAGGCCGCAGCATACACTTTACCGGCCACGGCAAGAGCGGCACATTGGGCTTCGGCTTCACAGGGGGCTTCGACGTAAGGGATACCCATTAATTTCAATAACTTCTTAGCATCCTCATTCTGTTCTTTAGTCACCCTTACTGTTCTTCTTTCAAATTTACTGATCTCTTCCGCGGTACCGGTCTCCTTTAATTCGGCAATAGCCTGTTCAGCGGTCTCACGACGTTCTAACCGTTTGGCCAATTCACCGCCCTTCATCACCGGTGGCTTACCATCAAAGACGTAAAGGGGTTTGATACCATTATCCACCATACGCAACGTACGGTAAAACATCCCCATTAAATGGGAGGTTGTATCACCATTTTCATTAGTCAATTGTCCACCGTCCTGTTGTCGTACGGCAATTAAGAATTGGTATAAGGACATTGAGGCATCAATGGCCACTTTACGGCCGAAGAAGTTCTTGATCTCCGATTGACGGATGGCCAGGGAGGCGTTATCCGAGATTAGCTTATTGAGACCTATATAAGGGTTAGTAAGGGGCTAACGGCAACTAAAAAATGGAGATAAACATGACTTACCTTTAATACCCATGGTTGGTAGTTCTATATTTTTGCAATGTAGCTTAGTTGCAGCGTTAGGGAAGTAGCAGATTAGACCCAAACAATCAAAAAGATGCTTAATGACGCGTTTGGGCTGAAAAGTCACGAAAAAGACGCCAAATGTCCCTAAACCCATCGCTTACATAACACAACAACAAGTTACCCGGCCCAACCGCCCGCTAATCCACGTCAACAGGTTATGGCCCCCACGCAGTGGCGTTACCCGGTGGCAATTCCCAGAATTTCGCTTTTCAGAGGTGGAACTTCGAGTGTTTTTTTGGGCCGCTTCGAGGTCCATTATATCACCATTGACCGCGACAGGAATCCCTCTGTAAAACCAGGAATTGTCGATTAACATTCGCATTATTATTATCAGGGCTGGTTATTGCTTATCTGCAATATAATCTGGGATATACAATACGATCACTTGTCTCGTGTTTTCTTCTTTTTTCTTTTTCTTCTTTTTTCTTTTTGATAATTCGCGGTATAATCGAAAAAAAATAACCCTATTGGAGGATTTTTAATTTCTAAAACGTAATCATGTTCAATCGACCTAATACTGCAGGTGGTGGGTTTGGCTCGTTTGGGTCTAGTAACAATGCCCCCGCGACCGGTGGCTCAATGTTTGGTAACGCGAGTGCCGGCGGGTTCGGAGCACCCCAAACTCAAGCTAATCAATCACCATTCGGACAACAGACCAATGTCTCTAATACAGGTGGTCTATTCGGTGCCAGTAATACTGGGGCTAGTGCCGGTACCGGTGGCTTTGGTGGCTTTGGTGCTAGTAATACTGCCGCCCCCGCTGCCGGAGGTGGTATGTTTGGAGGAGGTGGTGTGGCTTCTAATACCAATTCAGGCTTTGGTGGCTTTGGGGCTAATAACGCCGCTAATACTTCTACCTCAGCGTTCGGTGCCTCCAATACTGGCGTTTCTTCAGTAGGTGGTGGCTTGTTTGGCGCTAAACCGGCTACTTCGTCATTTGGTGGGTTTGGTGCCACCTCTGCCCCCGCCACTTCATCACCCTTTGGTAGTAATACCGGTGTGGGTGGTACCAGTGCCTTTGGCTCATCAATGAATGCTAATACTGGTATGAATCAGGGTAATCAAGGTACTGCTCAAATACCGTTTACTCCCGTCAGTGAAAAGGAACCAACGGGTACCATGGCTTACTATCAAAATATCAGTTGTATGCCACAATACAGTAAATTTTCAAACGATGAATTAAGACTTCAGGACTATGAAGCCGGCCGTCGATTTGGTACCGGTAATAACCAAGCCCCCGGTAGTACTGGTGGATTTGGGGCTGCTACCAGTTCACCCTTTGGCGCTAGTAACGCGGCTCCTTCAGCATTTGGTGGATATGGGGCCAGTAATACCGCGGCCTCCACTACCGGAGGTGGTCTCTTTGGTTCCAACACCAATCAAGCCACATCCGGTGGATTCGGTTCCAGTAGTGCCTTTGGCGCTAGTACTGGCGGTGGTATGTTTGGACAACCCAAGCCCGCCACCGGTGGTATGTTTGGTGCCCCTGCGCAACAGGCGACATCTAGTCCCTTTGGTGCCAGTGCCGGTATAGGTGGTACCACTAACGCCTTTGGTGCCCCGGCTAATTCAGGTACCACTGGTGGATTCGGTGGATTTGGGTCTAATACCAATACTTCCACGGGTGGCTTTGGTTCTAATACCAGTACCGGTGGATTCGGTGCCACCAATACTAATACAGGTGGTGGTCTTTTCGGTGGCAACAGTGCCCCCGCCAACCAAGGTGGTATGTTTGGCCAACAGGCTAATACTAACCAAGGCGGTGGATTATTCGGGGCCGGTGGTTCTACCGCTCCTGCCACCGGTTCTACCGGCTTTGGTTTTGGTGGTGCCGCGCAACAACCCAAGCCCGCCTTTGGTGGGTTTGGCGCCCCCGCACAAACCACCCCTGCTACCGGTGGTGGCCTCTTTGGTCAACAAAATACAGGTACCACTAATGCTTTCGGTGCCGCGCAACAACCCAAGCCAGCATTCGGTGGGTTTGGGGCTCCCGCGGCCGCTCCTACTACGGGTGGTTTGTTTGGATCAACCCCAGCTCCGAACACCGGCGGTGGTCTATTTGGCGGTACTTCCAATACTACTGGTGGATTTGGTCAACAACAACAGGCCGCCCCCGCGGCTGGCGGATTATTTGGTGCCAAACCTGCTGCCCCCGCTACTGGTGGATTATTCGGTGGTGGTAATACTGCCGGTGGATTTGGTCAACAACAAGCTGCCCCCGCGGTTGGCGGATTGTTTGGTGCTAAACCCGCGGCTCCTGCTACCGGTGGATTGTTTGGCTCAGCTCCTACCCCGGCTAGTGGTGGCTTATTCGGTTCAACTCCAGCCCCGGCTAGTGGTGGATTGTTTGGTGCTAAGCCCGCGGCCCCTGCTACCGGTGGATTATTTGGCTCTTCAACTGCCACGGCTCCCGCTACCGGTGGATTATTTGGTGCTAAGCCCGCGGCTCCCGCTACCGGTGGCCTATTCGGAGGTGGTGGTACTACTACTGCTTCCTCATTCGGATCCGGTGGATTGTTTGGTGGACAACAGAATGCATCGTTACAACAGGCCCAAGCTCAAGCCGGTCAACATACTGGTGGATTATTCGGATCTGGTCAACCCAGTACTGGTGGACTATTCGGTAGTAGTTTTAATAACAGTCAACCTGCCGGTCAAGGGCAACAACAGATGATGGCATCATTGGATTCTAACCCTTATGGTAATAATCCCTTATTCCAGGGTTCTTTGAGCGGTACCAGTAGTGTTAACGGTAGTGGCGCTCTTGCTGTATCTTTATCGGGTGCATCTAAGAAGAAGGGCCTTCAAGGGTCGGTTACGGCTTATAAGATTTTACCGGCCCGTCCGCTGTTTGCGCCCCGTTCGCGTACGAATTCCCCTGTGGATTCTGATGTTAGTAACTCGAATGTGAATTTGAACCGTTCGGTCAATGGTACTAGCAATAATTTGAATAATTTATTTAATTCACGTGCCGATGAAATCATTCTCTCTTCTGAGGCCTTTGCGCGTCGTCATGATATTAAAAAGTTGACTATTGATCGTAAACCTGAGGCCATTGCTGATGAAGTCGAAAAAATTGAGACCACGGAAACCCCGTTAATCGATACCAAAAAGTCAGTGTCATTCGCCACCGCTCCCGGTAGTGGTGATTCATTGTTAAAGAGTGGTCTATCCATTGAATCAGCTGCCTCGACCCCCGTTGCAGTTTCGGCTCCGATTTCCTTAAACTCCTTCTCTGCCTTGTCTTCCACTTCCTCATCGTCTTCCTCGTCCTCGGCTGTCACTCCTGTTTCCAACAACAACACCAATATTAATAATATCATCAACAACAACACTCAACCCAAGGCTCTCAAGAAGGATGAAGATATTGTGGACGATAACGGATACTGGTTCTCGCCTAGCGTTGAAAAGTTGGCTCAAATGCCCTATAAGCAATTAAAGCAAGTACCGCATTTCCGCGTGGGCCGTAAGGGATTCGGATACGTTGAATTCCAAACCCCGGTGGATTTAAGTCTTTATGCCGATATTGAAAAGGATATCCCTGGCCAGATTGTATCCTTCTTCCCATCGCAAGTGGCCATGTACCTTGATAATGCCAACAAGCCCGAGCCCGGCCAGGGTCTTAATGTGCCCATGTTGGTCCACTTGGAAGACTGTTACCCGTTGGCCAAGGACTCCAAGCAGAAGATCACGGATCCTAATCATCCCTTGCAGAGTAGACAGGAGAGACGACTAAAGAGTATGAAGAATACCGAGTTTGTGTCTTATGATCGTACCACCGGTGTTTGGGTATTCAAGATCGAGCACTCGTAGGGTGTTGAAACTAATACTTTATGTAATACTAAATGACTCAAAAAAAATAAAAAATAAAAAAATAATTTGAAAAAAGACAGTTAAAATTAAATGCAACCTCAAATAAAAAAAAACTATAAAAGCCGGTAGATATCAATTACAACGTCCTATATTAAGATGATTATAAATTGAGCCCGTAGATAATCTTGGTCTAATAAAATAACAATGAAAATAAATAATGCATGAAAAAAAGGGAAACAGGAAAAAAAAGACATCGAGTATACACCTTTCTTTATACTTTTCCTCAAGAAGTGACTGAATGAAAAAAAAACAAAACAACCGTCCTCCTCCTCGAATAAACCTTCCATTTTCCTCAACTACCAACATTAATCTTACATCCGGCATACTTCTCCAGGGCCTTGAGGAAAATTCCATAAGAGACCTCGTTATTATCTGGATGGTGGTAGATCTCGGACAATCTAATTTGCCATGGCGGGAAGGCCTGAAGGTCTACGGTGGGGCCGAACAAGACCAGGAGATCAGGCTCACCGATAACGATATTTTTCATTTCCTTATCCACGACCTCGATGGTGATTTCACGGGCGCGGATCTTTTTGGCCTGGGCGAGTCGAGCTAATGTCTTAGTAAGGTCCACTAGGCATTCGCGTCCGTCTTCCTCGGACAGCATATTGATTTGTAATTGATAACTAGCGGTGGATTGGGATTGGTCATTTTCATCTTGGTTGTTGGTGAAGGCGACGCCCGAATGCGGGTCGAATAATTTGAACGGGGGGCACTCGCCCGCACCAAAATAAAGCACTAGTTTATCATTGACCGCCTGACGGATCTGGGGGAGCACTTGTTTCATAATTCCCGATCTCTCGTAGATGGATAAAATGGGGATTGAAGCACCAATACACCAAGCGGCCAAATCCGAGGTTTGATCAATAAGACCCTCAAGCCCACCACTGACTTCTGATTCCTTAAGATCTAATAAACATGCGATATGTTGTGGCATCTTACTCAATCGCGAGACATCGTTACGGATGATCTGTGGGTTCCGATTATGGTGGTAGGTGATAAGCATGAATTTCAAACACAATCGATTATAAGTATAGACTAACGCCTGAAAGAAAAATGTAATGCCATGGAGTAATTTAAGAATGGAATGAAAGAATTGAAATTTAATCATTTGCTTAAACGAGGTTGGCGCGTAAGCCGGGTTGGCATTGGGCGGGTAAAAGAATTTATTCATAAGTCCGGATTTCTTATCAATTGTGGACGAGAGTTCCCTGTCATCATTTTGAAAACTGCCGGTCTTGCGTGATTCCACCGTCTGTTTAAACGATTTATTCCGCGAAATGACTTGCGATTGGGGGACAGCACTGGACATGGTGGTTATGGCGATAGTAAATAGTGGTGGTTAAATTGACAACAGTGGTGATGTCGTCGGTGATGGTTAAGATGGGAGATTACCTCGGGTTATGCGCCATATCATCCAATAGTAAATAGATATTAAAGGAAAGAAATAATACAAAATAATATACAAAAACAACCATTGTGCGGGGGAATTGGAAAAAACAACAACTAGAAATACAAAATTTTTTATGGCCTTCTATAGGCAGGTTATAAAATCATGATGAGGGTCGTTGTGGGGGGATAACAAAGTACCAATGGATTATGTTGTCCCTAGTAAACCGATCTTGAGCCAATGGAGGGAATGAGATGACTATAAATTGGCAGAATATATAATGATTGGGGATTAACCGAATAAGACGATTTTGAATGAAGAACGAATTTTGCAGTAGATGACCTTTTTTCAATTTTCACCGTTCACCTTGGCTAAAACTCGGGGTCCACAATGGTCTCCACGCCATAACTCTTATCCGCCAACTCCACCCATTCGCCCCTGTCATCAGGTTTATTCTCCTCAGCCCAAATCTGATCGCGCGCTCTACCGTATTGGCTACTCTGTTTCATAAGTTCGCGGGCCACCGCCTTATCCTGTCCCACTAAACCATTCCTCACATCCTTCATAATGATATCCACGGCGATTTCAGGCGCTATGACGATTTCAATGAATGACAAAATATCGAATTTCCTAGTCCAGGGGGTTTGGGACCTGAATTCATTGATCTCCTTAGTGAAGGCTTGCAAGACAGTGGATACAATAGTAGTCTTGCCGCGGGGGCCCAAGTATCCGAAATCGTAATTCGGGGTTGCGAAATGAGCTAAATGGTTAGATGAAGCCCGAAGCGCGGTGATATTCTGATTGGTATATTCGCGTAATTGGTTGATATAATAAAATTCAACCCCGCCGGATAAGATTTTCTTTATCAATTCGCTGGAATGCATAACTTGACGTTCGAGGTCAGTTAGATCAACCGTGGGGTACGATTTGGCTTGACCCTCTTTGATGATAATAGCGCGTTTGATGGGATCCTTGATATCGTTCAAATAGGCCCGAGAGTTAATACTAGTATTACTACTACTACTACCACCACCATCCACTTTGGCGGGTCGATGACCAATGCTTTCCAAATCAAAATCAAAATCGGAATCGGAATCGGAATCGGAATCGGAATAGTTAGCCTCGGGCAATGAAATAGGTACTATCGGGGGTTCGTTCAATTGAGGCGCCGGCGAAGCCAAGCCACCGTTCATAAGGGATAACGACAGGGCCTGAGTGTTTAAACCCAGGGCATTGGTCTTGGATTCTACGGAGGCTAGGGTATGGCGGATATGGTTTGATTTAGGGGTGTTTGGGATCTTATAAACCTTCGGGCTAGACTGGGCCATTGAGGGCGCGCCCGCGGCCCTCAACCCCGCGGGCCGCGGTTTATTACCATTCTTACTAGACGCTATGTTCCTAAACATACTATGGGCGCGCAGTGTGGGCTCCGCTGAGCCCAGACGGTTGACGGGGCCCGAGACATGGGTCTTGGGCGGTTTACGACGCGGTGCCGAAAGGGTATTATAGCGAGCCGTGGAGGCGTTTGACGGCGACTTGGGGGGCTCCATGGCAGCGTACGATCACGGAACAGGGTCCAACGGCCAAATTCCAACAATCAACAAGCAAAGGGCGGCCCAAACGAGAAGCAATTACACCATCCACGCGCTGGCAAACGCCATTCCTCAGCCAGCAGATTAGATAAGATAAGAGAGAAAAAGTGTCGGGATCGCGGATGACTCAGCCGGGAGGGATCGCACCGTTTTTTTTTCGTTTTTTTCCGTTTTTTTTTGGTTTTTATCGTTTTTTTTCGTTTTTTCGTTTTTTTGTTTTTTTGTTTTTTTTGTTTTTTTCGTTTTTTCGTTTTTTCGTTGGTTTTTTTCGTTTTTTCGTTTTTTCGTTGATTTTGTTGTGCTTTTTTCGTTTTGGCGTTTTTCCGTTCGCGCTATACCATGTCTAATATATATTTGGTTTGGGGTCTCGGGGCCCTTTCGAGCCTGAGCCCGGCCTGATTTAAATACCCTCTCTGCCCTCGTCTCTGCCGTCTGTTCTGGTGTGCCCCGTCCAGTTGTGTTCCTCTGCCAATCGTCAATTGTCTCGTCCCGTCGCTGTGTGTGCGTACTTAACTCCCACCGTCGCACTGCTCTCCCTCTCGACCCACTCTCTCACTCACTCACTCACCTCCCTTCACTCTCTCAACGCCCCTCTACACTCTACACTCGACACTCCACCCTCCACCCTCCACCCTCCACACTCTCTCACATACCCACACAATGCCCTCCAGCCGTACTCCCGTGGCCTTCACCGAGGACACCGTCATCGTCGTTTTCGGCGCGTCCGGCGATCTCGCCAAGAAGAAGACCGTAAGTTTTAGTCGTTATTTTCGTCGTGGGCTTTGCCGTGGCGGGCCCACTCAATTGAGCCAGGCCCGTCGCGCGAGATCAATTGGGCCGGATCCCCTGGCGTGGGCGCCCCCGCCGTGCTGCCCGCGGGCCACGCCAGACCGTGCACCGTGCTGAGGGCAAGGGACGGTGTGCAACGTGCACCGTGCAACGGGCAAAGTGGAGCGCGGACGCCATGGACCTGAGCGATCCGATGGGTCCAGCCGGCCTTTGCACGCTTTCGGGCTTATCTCCCATCGCGTGACGCCCCAGTTGTTCCGGCTTAGTCACCGCGCCGCCGCGCCGGATTAACCAGCCCGCTTGCGCCGCGCCGGATTAACTGCCGTGTTTTGTTTTGTTTTGCCCCGTTGTGCCCTTTCGCTCGTCTCCTCTCCTCTTCTTTGTTTATACTAACCCCCCGGCTCTTTCTCTTTCTACGCAGTTCCCCGCTTTGTTCGGGTTGTTCGCCGACGGCCTCCTGCCCGCCAACTCCGCCATCGTCGGCTACGCCCGCTCGCACATGGAGTTGGACGACTTCAAAACCCGCGTGTCTTCCCATTTCAAGACCCCCACCCCCGAATTACAGCAAAAGGCGCGTGATTTCGTGGCCCAGTGCACCTACGTCTCGGGCCATTACGACCAGGACGAGGGCTTTGTCAACCTGTTGTCCCACGTGGAGTCCATTGAAAGCAAGTATCAGCATCAGTTGAAAAATCGCTTGTTTTATCTCGCCGTGCCCCCCTCGGTCTTCTTACCCGTGGCCACGCAATTGAAGAAACACTTGCACCCCGGCGCCGCCGGCGTGGCCCGTATGATTGTTGAAAAGCCCTTTGGCCACGATTTGGCCTCGTCGGAAGAACTCCAAAAGGGGTTGGCCCCGCTTTGGGCCGAAGAGGAAATCTTCCGTATCGATCATTATCTCGGTAAGGAAATGGTTAAAAACATCTTACCCTTCCGATTCAGTAATCAATTCATTAATGCCTCCTGGAATAAAGAAAATATCGCTAATGTACAAATCTCATTTAAGGAACCCTTTGGTACCGAAGGTCGTGGTGGTTACTTTAATGATATCGGTATCATTCGTGATGTTATGCAAAATCATCTCCTTCAAGTCCTATGCCTTATCGGTATGGAACGTCCCGTGAGTACTAACCCCGAGGATATTCGTGATGAAAAGGTTAAATTCCTTAGAGCCGTTCAACCGCTTAGTTTAGATGATGCCATCTTGGGTCAATACGGGGCCTCGGAAGATGGTACCAAACCGGCCTACGTGGATGATGAAACCGTACCCGAAAATTCTCGTGCCGTAACCTTTGCCGCGCTTCATATGCAAGTTCATAATGAACGATGGGAGGGTGTGCCCTTTATTCTTCGTGCCGGTAAGGCCCTTAATCAGGCCAAGGTTGAGGTTAGAATTCAGTACAAGGATGCCGCTAAGGGTATGTTTAATTCATTACCCCGTAATGAATTAGTCATCCGTATCCAACCCAGTGAATCCATTTACGTCAAAATGAACTCCAAATTACCCGGTTACTCCACCAAGAATATCGTTACCGATTTGGATTTAACCTATAGAGAAAGATACTCTGACATGAGAATCCCCGAAGCCTATGAATCATTAATCTTGGATTGTATTAAGGGCGTTCACTCTAATTTCGTTAGAGATGATGAACTTAAGGTCTCTTGGAAGATCTTCACTCCATTATTACATGAAATTGAAAACAATGAGGATATTAAGCCGGAAATTTACGCTTACGGATCTAGAGCCCCCTCGTCCTTGCCTCAATTCTTGGCCGATCGTAATTACCGTAGAGGTGATACCGATCTTTATTCTTGGCCCGTTACTAAGGGTAATTTATAAAATCGCTTACTATTCTACTACCCTCAAGCGGAAACCTAAAACGCTAGCACTTAGCCACCTTATTTATCTAGCCTTCCTCACTGATTTAAATTATTCATGTTCTATTTATTCCATAGTGTTTTATCTATTGTATCCCTTATTTATTTTTCTTATTATCCCCTAAAAAGCTCACTCAAACGTATATCTTGCATTCTCCCAATCACTCCCTCCCAGCATCAACCAAAAAATAAAATAATAATAAAATAATAATTATAATAAAATAAAATAATAAAGAATAAAAATGCTAAAATTGTTAAATAAAATCAACAACCCCCACTGCGTCCGTTATTTCAGTTCATCGAGATGTCTTTCAGCGACTAATGACAGACGGTCCAAAAAGGTTAAATCGCCAAGCAGTCAACCACCACCCCCGGGCAATCCGCTATCACGATACGATACGCCATTGACCGCCAACAGTTCCACGCCAGAAACTCCAGAACCCACTAATAAATCACCCCCCGCTAAATCATCCAGATCCAAATCATCTTCATCATCGTCATCCGCGGGTGGTGGGGCGGTCGTCGACTATCGCATGGCTCTAATCGTGCGTACCGATCTCAAAATGGACAAGGGCAAAATCGCGGCCCAATGCGCTCACGCGGCCGTCAGCAATTTCCGCACCCTTCAACGACAGGACCCCACGCTACTTAATGCCTGGGAATATACCGGACAGGCCAAGGTGGCATTGAAATGTGGTAGTCTGAGTGAGATGGAGACGCTGGCGGCGCGAGCCGGTGATTTGGGCATATGGGCCTCGTTTGTAAGGGACGCCGGAAGGACTCAGGTGGCCGCGGGCGAGATCACCGTTTTGGGATTGGGGCCGGCAAGAAGGGATTTGTTGGATAGGGTTACCAAGGATTTAAAGTTGTATTAAGGAGTGTGGTTGGATGGTAGAAAGATAAATAAAGGGGGTCTTATGGACAATTGAGGAAGATGTCTTTTGAACGGTATCTTTTGAACGGTATCTTTTGAACGGTGCCTTCTTTTCAAAAAGAGGCACTCTTTCATGGCCTCTTTCATGGCCTCTCTTTACCTCCTGTTTAATCGCTCTTTTAATTCCCCTCCTACAACTTCTTGATCTCCTCATAGCCTTGTCCCCAACAATCATTTAACATAATGTAGATTAGAATTTAATAAAATATAGAATATCACCAAGCAGATGCTTTGACAGATTCGTTATTTCCTTCCTCCTTTGAAACTCCTGCTTCGAAAATACCCCAATATTATTTGAGCAACATTAGCCAAAGCCCAAGACAGTCCTCGCGAACCTTTTTAGCTATTTTTCTTTTTTTGGTTTAAATTCGTTTGTTATTGATTTAGGAAAACTATACAAAAAAAATAATCTATAGCAACTGAATGGTAGTAAATATTAGATACCAATTATCTAGTATTTTGGAGATAATATAATAATTCGTGTTATTATTGGAGAGATGTGAATTCAATCTTTACATTATTTTCTTTTCTTTTTTCAAGTTTATAATTCATTCCTCACTGGTGAATTTCTTTGGTAGTTGATATTGTATATAACGATGATCATTCCTACTCCGAAAGGAAGTTAGTGAAGAAAGCAAGATTTTGATAATGTTCAAGATTGATAAAGTAAATCTTTGAATGATAGGATGGGAATATTATGAACTGACATTTTTCATAGTTATCGTACACTCCACAAAGTGATGTTGGAAACTTTCGATATTAGGGCTGAGACAATTAATACATTTTTTTTTTAAAATAGAATTTTTATTAAGTAAAAAAGAAAGCTAGGATTTTTGATATTTGGTACTGGTTGTGTGATTTCCATAGAGCCGATACCTATGTCTGCGGCCATATCCATTGGAAAGCACGATTTCCCGTCCGATCAATCATAGTTAAGCCAATGAGAGCCTTCATAAGTACTACGGTGGGAGACCACGTGGGAACATAAGGTGCTGCAGTCTTTTTTTAATTCATTAATTGTTTATTTTAGCAAAAGCGTTGATTATTTTCAGGTTTAAGTTTCCCTTTCACAATGTAGATACTATTTCAAAGGTTGTGTTTTAGTATGCTGAATACTGAGACATCTTGGAACTGCGGTTGGGATTGTAGCTTAATTCGGGGGTTTACCCTTACCCTCGAGGATCATAATCATTGAATTAATATAACGAGCCATTGAGTATTATCCTCTTAGTGTTTATATTCCATCTCTCGTTGTTTGATTGTAAAACCAATTCAATAATGCTGATATCTGTTTAGCATGGTTTAGTTCAGTGTTTCTTTTTGATTCTTGAATCTTTGTTAAGGAATGGAATTTTGGTCTTTTTCGTTTTATTTTCTTTCGTTACCTGCTCAAGTCAATATTCTACAATAATATTTACAGTATAATAAATGATTTTGGGGGTTATACTTCCAAAGAGAATTATGCAGATACTTTCAACTTTGATTTGAATCTCTTAAACCAGTTATGTATAGTCCAAGTTAGGGAATACACTATGGCTGCCGGTGGGATGAAAACTTAGGCGGATTGAATACTTGGTACGGAAATAATGATACTATTTGAGGCCTCTTTTAAATAACCTATTTATATATATTTCTGCTTTCTATTCTTTTATCTAAATTTGAGGTAAAACAAATAATTGCATGATTTGGGTATTGAGATCCAATTAGGAAATCCGCTCCATTGTCCCCACCGTATCCGGTAATAATCTGGAACGAAAAATTATGGCCACTCTAAACCCCGGTGGCACCACTAAACTGCTAAAGGAAAAATAATAACTGATTGATTTTAAAACCAGCAAGTAGCCCTTTAGTTGACCCAATAAATAAAATTTACTCAAAGTAGATAATGGATGGGTGCGAGTTGAGGGTAGATCTAACACTCACATGATTTGGGATCACCAGCTCAGATCAAACTAAAAACAAACTTAAAAAACTATAAGAAGGCGAGATTTTACTGAATTTAATAATTATTCCATTCTTCTCTTTTCCCTATCGAATAACTTTGACAAAACCTACCAATAATTTACAATGCAACCTTCAACCAACGCTCAAACTTCTAACCCCAACACCAAATCCAACTCTACTAGCACCACCACTGACGCAGTTAAGGATGAATATTACGGTGTCATCACATATAAAAACAGTGAGTAAATCTGATTTAATATTTTCTATATACAATAGAAGTCCAACCTACTAACATGAATTTTTTCTACTTCTTTAGGTTTCGCTCCTTACAATTGTGTTATTGCCTAATCGTAAAAACACTCATAATTAAAGGATCGGTAAAGTCTCGGTGAATGGTTTTCTACTCCGTTCTTATTTCACACACAACATTCACAGTTGTTAATACTTCTTTGAGCACATTCTAGGTAGTAATTTTAATACACTATATTTTAATATCAAACAAGCCCTTTTTGCTGAATTAGTTTCAAAATATTATTAGAAAAATTGTACTTTGTTTTAACCCAATAACTTTAAAAGGTTCTCTCTTATCTTAGTATCTATGTAGATAAGCGTGAATTTTGCACATGTCTGCCATTTAAAATATGAATGATTTCAAGATAGAATTCACCGATTTTACTCTACCTAAGGGCCCTATCGTATCCAAACAAAAGGAAAATGTAAAGAGGAAAATCAAAGAGAGGGTATACTCAACTTCGAAGCTTAATTATTTTTGATCTAAGTTTTTATCTTAATCCTGAACTAGAGAAGAGGTCTAACGCGGAGTATTATCATCAGTAAGTGAAAAAGATTGTTTGTCAGCTTTAGCTTTCTGAAATTGTGCATTAACATCTGGCAATACTGTGAACCCTGTAATTTACACAATTAATAAATAACCTGAAATAATTGTGTTTTTTGATATAGAGCCAAGTAAATAATGATTTATTTTTCTTGTAAAAGAAGTATATAAAGTGGATTACAATAAAATGATTGTACCCAAATGGGTTTAATATCCCAAATATTAACGGTATTATTTCTATATGTATAGATATGCCCTCTATCTTGTCATATTCGTTCTTTTTTTCCGTCATTTCTTAAAAAATACTAGAGCTATATAGCATACATAACACAAAACTTTTGTCTGCGGCCATATCCACTGGAAAGCACGATTTCCCGTCCGATCAATCATAGTTAAGCCAGTGAGAGCCTTCATAAGTACTACGGTGGGAGACCACGTGGGAACATAAGGTGCTGCAGTC